>JAAGAY010073563.1:1547-36467 GCA_011801015.1 Ardeotis arabs | reverse complement strand
CTGGCATTTCAGACTCAGGAGGCACCTAAAATCTGGCAGAAACAATGACCTCCTGCCTGGCCCGGGTGGCAGAGGTGCTACGGAGGATGTAGGTAGGACCTGAGCTGAGGAGCTAGCTGAAACCTTCATGGGTGACGCTCAGGTGAAGAACCTCATCCCTCAATATTTCCACCACCATGGCCATGCCATAGCAGGCTGATGATCTCAAGTGCCAGCTCCCAGAAACAGGATGGGCAAGCAGAGCCCAGCTTTGCCCCCTCCTCGTGCCCCAGCCAGGCCTGCTCGGGCCAGAAAGCCCTGCCCTGCAGCACGGAGCCTCAGGGCTGGGTAAGACTCCAGGGATGCTACGTTGTGCTACCACTGCATCACGTATGGATATAATATATATGTAATACTACATAATGCGTGCATCCCGCAGTGATGTAAGTAGTTCCACCCGGGCGAGCGGCACCCAAGTGCAGTCACCCGTGAGGGCAGGCTGTGAGCAATGGAAAAAAGGATGAGGGTTGATGTTGGCTCCCTTGCCTGGAGCAGCAGACGAGCAGGAAGGGTGGTGAGAAGCACAGAAGCCTAGTTTGAACCTGCTCATCAGACGCTTGTTAGATGGGCAGGGAGTGGCACCTCCGGACTGTCACATCCCCAGGGATAAGAGCCTGGGCTCTGGGATGCAGCCTGCCTTCTCCCCATCACCCCAGGGAGCAGAGCCAAGGTAATGCAAGGAGCTTTCTGAACTCAGGGAGTGGACACTTGCAAGAAGGATTCTTTCCTCATCCTTCTCCCTCTGCAGCCTGTTTGTTTTTGGAAGAACAACTCTGCCTTCCCTTCCCCTGCCCACTCTGAGCCCTGGCCAGCAGCCACCTCATCCCAGCAAGGCAAGGGGAGCTGCCAGCCAGCAAGCACGTTCAAAAGAGGATGGGAATAATGGTGCTCGCTGGCAGTACGGGGCAGAGACGGTGGCATGGAAACTCATTAGAGAGCAGATCGACCGGCAAGGCTCTCCTTAGGCGACCTTGCTGGAAGCACTTGCACGGCGCCGAGGCCGCCCACTGCCTCCCACCGGTCCTTCCCATCCCTCCAGGGTTGCGTCTGGTGGGGAGAAAATCAACGTGCTCTATCTTTTCTAGCTGGAAGGCATCTCATGTCTTGAATAAAGAGGGCAATGAAGTGCCAGGACAGCTTCAGGAGGGACCAAGGAGCCTCCTAGGGCTGGGGCTTCAAAATAGAGCCTAGGGCAGGTCAGTGGGCTGGAAACAAGCCACAGCTCAAAACAAATCCCATGGTCGGTGCCCAAACCACCCAGCTCGAGAGTGAAGAAGGGTGCTGGCAAAGAGTGCAGGAAGACAGGCATTGGGATGGCTGCCAGGGCAAGCACAACTAGGAGGTGCTCAGGGCTGGGCAGCAAGGATGGAGCAGGTCTCCTTTGGGGACAAATCATCACAGGGAGCTTCTTCATGCTCTCTGCTGTTGGTCCAAACCCAAGCCACAGCGAGTAGCGTGGGCAGTGGCAAAAAAGCCCCATGGTTATGGAGGGGATGGGTTTTGGCTGGACACCCATGGAGCTGCAGGCCATGGGCCACTGCCCATCTGCTTGTCCCCAGCCTCGGGGCTCATCTCTTGGGCCCTGCATCTTCTTTTCCACCCCATTGTGCACCTGCCCAAACTTTTTCCAGCCCAAGACATGCCTTCCTGCTTCACGCCCTTGCTTGGAGTAAAGGTAGAGACACCTCTGAGCAGGATGCACTGGCACAGATCTGGGAGGGCCAAAGCACTGCCTCACATCTCAGTGGGTTACTGAGAGATAACAGAAGTAAAAATAAGTATTTGTTTCCATGTTTATTGAAAATAAATACAGCAATAATCTGAAAACATCCCACAGTGTGGACACGCACCCACAGCCAGTGACTTGGGCGCAGTGGAACCTGAGCGAGCCCCAGCCCTGGTTCCCATGTATCCCAAACCCCCTGTTCGGTGAGGTAAGGGCGTTTGGAGTACTCAGGAATTTCCAGATTGAAACCATCAAGCCTGGCCTCAGAGATGCTGTGATTTAGTCTGTAGGGTCTGCATTGGAGTCCTCTGCCTTTCTGGGGCCTCAAGGCTTTCATCGTGGAAGATGTTGAGCCACTTCCTGGTCCTTTGTTCTGTCTACTGTCTTGGGTGGGTTAAAAAGCAAAAGCCAGCTGTGCTTGCTTGCATGGGCAATCAACAGGAGCTCCAGGAGGGTTTCTGGTTTGGGGTTTCCCTCTGGTGGGAATGGTCTGCTTTTCCTGTTCCCAGCTATGAAGCCTTTTCAGGCTTGATTTTTCCCCTTTTTTGACACCTGTGAATCTCCACTGATCTCTAGGAGTTTGCCTCTGGTGTCCTTTAGACAACTTGAATCCTTCATTATCATTTGTTTCATGACACCATCTCCCCAATGTCATGTCTGAGCAGACAGGCAGTAGCAAAGGGCAGGTGTTTGGGGTCTGTTTCTTCTTGGCAGTGATATCAATCTCTTAACCCGGTGGAGGCCCCTCTGGGCTTTAGCAAAGCAGGAACGGGTTCAGCGATGACAGCCTGTGCCTTCAGACAGCCTGGAGCATCCCTAGACACACACAAGCTGCGTCGTTTCTCAGGAGGTTAGTTCTCTAAATCTGTGTTTGTCTCATTTTTGACCTTGCTAATTGTCTGAACAGGAACATCCAGTTAGCGGCCTTACCAGATAACTCTGATCTTCTTCACGTCTTCCTAGATGCTCAGGCTGTTTTCAGCGTAGCTGGTGGAGCCCTCAGGCCCTTCTCTAGCGCCACTTTCCGTATGGATGGTGCTAATCCAAGTCCTCGCTGCAAGCTGAAATCCCAGACACAGCATAATTACACTTAAGATTTAAAGAGAAGACAAAAACTGAAATTGTCAGGATGACCCTCTTGGGCATTTGCTGGGATTGCTTGAGTTTGATGTCTGCAGGAAAAATTCCACTTCATCATTGTCAAAATGGTGTGGAAAATCTCTAGGTTTTACTGTGAAGTAGATGGGACCACCCTAGAATAGTGCAGCTGGTCCATCCCTGCCTCGAGACAAGATTACTATTGCCCCGTGCTGTGTTTAAGCTGTTTGCAAAGACCTTCACCTCCGCCAGCGATGACTGAGGAGTCCTCAGGCTGTTGCAATGGAGGGTATTTGAAAATGTGTATTAAATCCCAGACCTCTGAGACAAGCTAGGACATAGTCTCCAGAGGGAAGAGGTAGAAACCTGACCGTCGTGATCTGATCTGGTCTTCTTGTGGAGCACTGGGAAGGATAGGGGATCAGCGCTCTCGTCAGCTGTAGAGGAGATGGAATGGACCAGCCTGTCTAATGAGCAGTCTCCTCCATCCTAGATCTCATGATCTATGAAGTATCGAAGTGCTCTTGGCCCAACCCATCAACATTTCAGATTTAAGATACATTGGACTGTTGGCTTCTGACATAACTCCTACACCTGTGTTAAAGTCGGTGATGAACTTTAGCAGGATGTGGGTGCTGACCCGTGAACGTGTTTCTCGAATTGCATCTCCCAGACTGTGGGCAGGATTTCTGTGGTCTCCACAGTCCACGTAGCTCAAAACAGTCTTTGTTTTCATCCATTGCTGCTGGGTTGCAATAGGACATAACCTATTAAGACACCTGTGTCGGAAGTGACCTTGAATTCCTGTTGATTTTGTAGGGATTTACTCATGTTTGTTTAGTTACTGTTTACTTTGGCAGTTCCTCTGAGCTGAAGAGGGTGATGGCATTTGCCAGGTGTTTTACCACCTGCCCAAAGGCAGCAGCTGAAATTATATTTTTGATCACTGCACATGATGCATTCCCACAAGACCAAGCTCACCTAGCTTGCTAGGGAAATTCCTGTTCCTATGAAAAAACTTTAATTTCTGGCAGGAACTCTCCCAGCTAGTTTTTTTTGTTAGGCAAGCATCTGGGTTTCTTCTCATATTAAGGCAGTAATTGGTGAACAGAGGTTGTGGCGTTTGCTCCTTCCCAAAAGCAAGCTGCAAACAGAATAGGGATGGTTCAGGCTTGCTCGTGTTGGTAAAACAGGTGAGGAAAGTGGAAATAATTCCTGAGAGATGGAATATAGGGCTGTGAGTGATATGAGGGTGGTATGGTGGACTTGGATCAGGTTTTGGTGCATTGTCCTCTCTGAAAATGATGCAAAGATGCAGCGCTTCTCACGTCAGGTTGATAGTAGGCTTGTGGCATAATCCATCAAAAATATTAGATCCGTATCAGAAAAATCGGGGTAGACAAGAGAAGGGAGAGATCACATCCTGCTGCATCATCATCCAGACTAAAGCTCCATAATATTCACACGGTTAAGAAAAATGTCCTCGCAGCTTCCACCCTATAAATGATATTTCACAGACTTTGTTTTCAGGTCTTCCATGATGGCAGTTTTCTAACTGCAACATATGTCAGAGCATCATTGTCCACGATAATATAATGTTGAATGGCCATTTTCTTTAAGCGAGACCATTGGGGCCATTCCAAATGAGCCGTGGTCATGCCATAATATAATTAAACAGTCACATTAATAGACAAAACCCGTAACGATTCGTCGCGGCTCACGTACAGAAATAGCAGCGGCATTGTCCGCCCCTTCCCTCTCCTGCCGCTTCTGCTGCGGCGTGATGGGGATGATAAGAGGCCTTTGTAAAGAGGCCAAGAAGCTGAAGGGAGAAGGAATGCCATCCCAGCCCCAAGAGATCTCATGACTTGGAGATGATTGAAGGGGGGATGGTGGGAGAGGCAGAGGCATCTGTGAAATTGCCTCTGTCAGCAGCAAAGGCTTCCTCAGGGTCAGCAGCAATGTGTTTGCTGCTGCCTAGTTTGTTGGAGCTGCCCTGCTTGTGATACGTTCCTGTGAATAAGGGTTTTGTGTCCTCTGCCAGTGGCTTGGAGATGGGCTGGAGCTGCCCATCTGGTGGATGCTTCTGGTTTGACTCCACCTGGCTTTTGGAAACTCCTTTAGCTTGGCTGGGTGCTTGGGATGACCCTACACCAATGGGAGCCAAAACACCTGTCAGAGTTGTCTGCGGAGCAATGAGCAAAGCTGGAGTTGGTGCCGTTGTAAATCAACTCACCCCTTGGGCATCATTTCAGAAGCTTATCCCAATTAGCCTGATGGTTGTTGCCTGCAAGAGCTGGTTTCCCCACCTCATTGTCCTGCCACAGCGATGCACCACAATGCACTGCTTGTGCAAGGTGGAAGCAGTGCAGCATGTCCTTCACCTGCAACCCCGTTTGACTGTCTGTTTTGGTGGTGGCTACCTGAATGTGCCAGCAATTCAGGTTTTTTCCCTTGATTTGGCCAAGCAGGGTCCTCTGCACATGGAAACACCAGGCTGACAATGAGGATTGGGGACTGAGAGTGTTGTCTGGTTTCACTGGAGTGGCATTTGTGACTGAGTAGCATCTTCATCCATCAGTTTTGTTGAACTCTGCTTGTAGATGGGTTTACTTCCAGTTATCAGAAAAAACACTGTAAAATGGACAGCTGGAGAAGGTCCAGGCCACTTGTCCTACGCATTCATTCAGTTATCTTGCAAAAGATTACCAAGAACTGCAAAGATAACAACTCATGTGAATATTATTTTTAGAAGAACAGCCCTGCCTCTAGAAGGGCATGTTTTTCTTAAAGAAAATACACCAGAAATCCCATTATTTTATGATCTAGCAAGACCATATTGAGCCTGAGCTGCATCCCTACCTGGTTTCTCAGGAGAAGCTTAGCTTCTAAGACTTCCCTCCTGTATTTTGCCACCCAGGCGCCTGGACCCCCAGCTCAGCTGGACTTGAGGTCCAGTTGAGCCTCTGGCTAACAGGAAACACACAACCCACCTTGTCCTTTGCATCCCTGCTCCTAACTTCCACCACATGTGTGGTCACCACAGGCACTGGTGAACTTCATATAACGTCACCTGGCCCTACAGCATGTGATAGTGTCTGTGTGAGTGGCTCTGGGTTTGTTTGTTTGTTTTCTTCTACACAATTTTGTAAGATCTGGAAGCCTTTATTCGTGGTTGGATGATGGGGGAACGAGCTGTGGGCAGGTGGGTTTGGTTGGCTTTCTCAAAGCAAAGGATGGGAAGCTGGTAATTGCTGGGTCTGAACCACTACAAAATTCAACAAACTGCTTTGAAAGAGGGGAAAAAAGTCTTTCTTTGCTGGTTCATACACCACTGAGCTAAGGGAGGAGAGTTTCTCCAAAGAGATGCAGTTCCCAGGCCATCATAGTACTTGAAATTTATTCTGTGGACTTGCACATGGGACATTTTCCAGGCGATGGTTTTCTGGCTAAACTAGCACTTTTGGGGGGCATTGGCACTGCTGAGCACTTGCATTTTTCACATTTCCATTGCTTATCAGGCCACATCTTCCCCATTTTATGCAACCTCCTTATTCTTCTGGAGAGAAAAGTATTCAGATCCAGGCAACGCAAACCCCAGTGTTGGAGCTCCCGGCATGATTGTACAAACAGGGTCTCGTTGTGATGTTAATTAGAATCTATTGACCCACTCTGCTGTTCAGATTCAGCGGGGCGCACATGGGCTCCCAAATAACCTTATGTAAGGAGCAGCCCAACCGATGTTTGGCTCCTGCCAATAAACTAATTGTTTTTGCCGGGTGCGCGTCTCCTCTGGAAGAGGAGCTAGAAATCAATTTCTTGGCTTCCAGCGGAGATCATGCGTTCCCGGTATCCGAGCTCAACATCGTGTCTGTAATCACTGCCTTTTCTGCACAAAATTCATCTGAGCTTGCATGGAAAAATCCTATTCTGGCTCAGTTCGTAGAGTTTAATCTACTCTTTGTTTCAAGTGAGTTACCAGGGTGAATAATTCCCTGGGCAAGCGCGGTGGCTGAGTGGCAGGGAGAATAGTTTTTCTCTTCAGTCTTGCTCCCTGTTTAGATATCTATTGAGGGAGGGGGAAAAAATGTGGTTAGTATCATCTCCATCAGAGCAAATATCAAGAAAAGGGTTTCTTTTAATAACCAAGATCTGGGGAATTCCTGCTTGGAGACTTTTACTGAGCAAGAGACTAGCCTTGGTAGTTGATTATTGCAATATCCCTTTGGGTACCTGATATGTTTAGCATTTTTCTTAAAATCCTGTCAAATAATTTTTTTTTCTTGCTAACTGTGAATGAGGAGAGCGCTGTGTCCTGTTTAAGCTGTTGGCTACGAGCAAAGCTCAGCTTCCTGAATCGCTGTGAAGGCAGTGAGCAAATGCGGGAGGCCAGTTCCCGGTGTGGAAATACTTGTGGGGGGAAAGCCAGATCCTCTTCATTTTTCCTTACAAAGCCATTGACGAGGGGGAGAAAATGGATTTAACGAGATCAGACACAGAAGAAGGAGCTGAGGAGTGGAGGCTGGTGGTGGGGCAGGACCCACCGTGATGGAGCTGGCCCAGTGGGTTGGGAGGCACAGCTCCTCCCGGGGATGCTCAACCCCCTCCCAGCCCACAGCCTGCCTTCCCCGGGGAGGCGTCTGAAGGTTTCGTTTGATTCGCGCACCCTTGCATAAAGCAGGCAGCTAATCTGAGAGTAAACATCTCCTTTCAGCCCAGCCGGGCGGACGAGGTTTGGAGCTGCCTGCAGCTCTGGGTAGGACCCCAGGGGAGAAGGCAGGGCTGCCCGTCTGGGTGAAGGGGAGTCCCCACAGCCGATAGGCATCGTGCCAGTCCTGCCGGCTTGCCCGTCTCGGTGGGCAGGCTCACCCAGCAGACCGACTGCCGTGTTTCCAGAAGCCGGCTGGCCTTGCCCACAGCTCTGCTCGTTTATATGGGCGGCCACGGAGGTGGGGCTGAGCTCTTCCCCCTCCGTCGGCATCCCAGGGTACAGGGTAGTGAGTAACGGGACCGGGTTCGGCTCGCCGGAACGAGATGGGGAGGAAGCTGGACCTCTCCAAGCTGACCGACGAAGAGGCCAAGCACGTTTGGGAAGTGGTTCAACGGGACTTTGATCTGCGGAAGAAAGAGGAGGAACGCCTGGAGTGAGTATCCGCTCTCTGCTCCGCGAGGTCGGGTGCGAGTGAGCTGTCGCGGCAGCTCCCCGTACACCCCGCTGCATGCGTGGGTTGTAGGAAGAAAGCGATGCGAGGAGGAATAGCCAGGATCTGGCTGCAAAAATCAAACAATAGTGGTTAAGAGATTGCGTTATCAGCTGCCAGGTGACGCGTCCGGGCTGCTAAGGTGCGAACTGGCGCCGTGCCATCGCCGACGACGCAGATTGGTGTCACGGTAGTTTATGGGGACAAATATCTGGGCCCATCCCGCTCAGGAAATGCCTTTGTGGGGCTTGAGGCTGGTGGGGTTCTCACAGGGAGACCTTACCTTGGAGCAAAGGATGGGATTTGGCTCCCTTGCTTTTGTTTCGTGTGATGGTTCTTGTGCATTTAGGAGAGGAGAGGTGTATGTGGTGATTCAGCGGGCTCTGGGAGTCCACAGACCCCTAAAAGGTCCTGGAAAAATAACTGAGAGGAGTAATAAACCTGCTATAGTAGCCTTAAACATGTTATGTAAGGGGTGGTGCTGTCCTGGGAAAGTTTTAGGGTGCCACAGATTGGGGGAAGATTGAAAATCACTGGAGCAGCAACAGGATGCATCTTGTAAGTTCTTATAAACAAACAGCACGTTTGACAAAAGTGCTGTTTAAAAGTATTCAGTCAGATCAGATTAAACTTTGAGCATGAGAAATTGTGGGGGTTTAGCCCTTGTTCGTTAACTATGCCAGGCATTGAACTTAGTAATTTCTTATTTCAAGAAGTCGCGGTGTCCCTGTTCGGGGTCTGCCCAAGTTCCCACTATTATCCCAATGGGACGGCCGTGCTCCCAGGCTGGGTTGGGGCAGCGCTGCACTCCCTCGGAGCCCTTGCACCCTCCTAGCTCTGAATTTTGTGAGCCGGGGCTGGTGCATGGGGACCAGGAGCTTGTTCCTCTATCAGATCCAAAGGAAAAGGGAAAGGCAAGGGGTGACGGTCACCCTTCTTCATTTGGGATATCTGCATCTGAGCTGTGGAAACATCCCCGAAAAGCTTGCTGGGTGAAGGGGTTTCCATGCAAGGCTGTGTGGGAGCCTCTCTGCTTATACCCTTAGCCGTGAGAAGTTCTCAGTCACGTATTTTTGAACCTCTTGATTTTTTTTTTTTTTTTTTTTTTTTTTTTAAGAAACCCCAGCCTGTGTGGGAGGCAGAGATAATTCAGTATCATCATTGCCTTGCCTTCCTCTGCTGAAGTGCGGGACGGAGATCAGACAAGGGCGTTTAAAAAAAAAAAAAAAAATAAACTATCAGCCTGGAAAGAGTGAATGTCTCCCTTGTGATGGATCTCAGCTCTCCCTGAAGGAAGGAGGTGGGGACATTGCTGTGCCCCGCAGCAAAGAAATAAGTGAGGTGAATTCCTTACCTACTTGACCCTGGCCCTGGACTAGCTTACCCGGGTCCACTCTGAAGCCCAGGAGGCTTCCAAATTGAGTGCCATGGTCTGGGAGGGGTAAGATAGGGGGAAAATCTCAGGATGCTTCTACCAAGCTGCTGTCTCGCCTACACAGCATTCCCTCTGTCCCAGCAGTCACGGCTTTTTTTGCTTTGTTTTTTTTTTTTTTAATAATTAAATTTGTCATTTAGTCTTGCCCAACGGAGGTGGTCCAAGGCTTGGTTGACTCTCTCCGCCAGCTCAGCTAAGGCCATACAGCAGATATTTCTGCAATACCTGGCATACACTGGACCACCAGTCCGGGAAGGCCCACCGCACTCCTGCATGCCGGATTTTACGCCTGGAGCGAGCTGGGGCACGATGTGAGGTTGTGAGAGACCGGTCACCCTGTGCTCTGACCCATTTCATTTGATTTTTTTATTCATTTGCTTTTTTATTCCTTGGGCTTGTCTCAACCTGCAAGCCTTGAAGAAATGTTCCCCCTGCTCCAGTTTGGTCTTTTTCTTCCCTTTCTGCTGCTTCTCTGTATTTTTTTCTTTTTGGCAGCAACTATTCACCCATAATGGACAAAGGCTTCAGCTGGCCAGAAACTGCACAACCATGCAGGGGTAATGCTTGGCCAGAGAAATGAAATAATGGCCACTTTGTGAGGGGCTCTCCCTGCTTCCTTCCATAAACTTCCCCACCAGCAACCCTGGTTTTGGGGGACGGCTCCCTGCATCCCTCCTGGACCTCAGCTGGACCAACCCTGCTGCGGTGTGGCATCCCACCGCCACTGATTTAATCTGCTGTGAGCGGAGCGGGAAAATGCCTCCACAAAAGTAGACGAGGCGTGTGGTTCCTGCGGGTTTCAAACTGGTTCAGTTGAGACTTATCCTTCCTTCAGCAGGTCTCGTGGGTGAGGGACGGGGCGGGGGGTGAAGGCATCCAACCGGTCTCTGGGAACCAGAAAAAGCAGTCTAGTGAAAGATGGGATCCTGCCGGAAGCAGCCTGAGCACAGGATGGAAAAGGAGCGCTGAGGCCAACCCAAGGGCTGGGGGTTTGGGTTTAGTAGCCACATATAAATGTGCTGCTGAACATTTGCACTAGGTCATTCGAATAGCTGAATATGAAAAGTAGGTGCCTAGTTCAGTCTTTATACTGATTTTTACAAATCCCAGATCCTCAGTTAATGCGAGTTGGTGTCAAACCAGTGTAACAGCAAACACAGCCTGGCAAGCTGGTGGTAAGTCTCCCCTGGGGAAAAAAAAAACAAAAACAAGAGTTGATCCCTGAAGTGCAAACTGGTTTGGTTAAACAGAGATTAGCTTGATTTACACTCATGTCGTTCCCGCCACCAGCCGCACCACTGCTCCCGTGGACGTCCTGGCATCGCGCTGCCACGCCAGCAAGGCTCCTGCTGCAGTTGCCAAGGCGTCAGCCGGTCTCCCCGGCAGTTGGGGTTTACTGGGAGCATCACCAGAAACTTTGTGGTCCATATTGTGCTCCTGAAGCAGCCTCCAAACCTGATTACTTGAGCTTTTTTTGGCCCAGGCTGACTTCTGCTTTGGAAAATGCAACTTCCTAGCCCTGCCTAGATGGAAAACAACCTTCCAGGACCTTCCCTACAAGTCAAACATTGCCTCTCGGCCGTAGCCCCAAAGGCAAACATACCTGAGGTAGTGCGTGGCGTGGGGAACAAATAGGAGGCCTTTGGGTAGCACAGCGGGCTGCTCCTGGCTCAGCAGGCCTTTTTTTTTTTTGTTTTGTGTTTGTTTGTTTTAAAAAACAGAGAATTCCAGAACGCTTTTAATTCCCAGCTGGTCTTCAGGCTCAGAGACCGTGTTGGGTTGGGATGCAGATGAGACTTCAAGAGTCGCTCTCCTGAAGGTCCCTGGGATTTATGATCAATACCCTGCAAAGCAAATGGGACAGGTTTTGGCACAACCAAATCTAGTCTTAAATGTAACAGTAGCAGATCCTAACGTACAGTAAACCCACCCTGAATCTGGAGCCGCCTTCTTTGTTCAGCTTATTTAACTCGTGATATGTTATTTATTAGATTTGCCCTGCAGCTGTTTCCACAAGCTCTGGATGTTCCCTGGAAAATCATTCCCAAAATGATTCAGGCATGACGGGGTTTGCTATGTGAGAGTTTGCAGCGAAATGCTAACACCACCGAATTCCTGCATTTTGGGCTCTTTTTCTGTAGGGAGCTGAAATGCAAGATCGACCAGGAGAGCAGCAAGCGAGAGTTCCTGACCAATCAGTCCCACCTCAACGAAACCCACTGCGTCCACTGCCTCCAGCCCTTCAAGTTCCTGCTGAACAGCAAGCGGCAGTGCCTGGACTGCCACTTCTACACCTGCAAGAACTGCAGCCGCTACAACAAGAAGGAGCAAGGCTGGGTCTGCGATCCCTGCCGCCTCTCCAGGTACCAGGACCGAGGCTCAAGAAGAGTCACCCAAACTCAGCATCGCGTTACGCTGGTTAGGAAACAGGTTGTGGTTTTGTTAAGAGGTGGTTTCTGGGTGAGGGCCTGGTCGCCATGAGCGTGGTTGGACTGGCTCACCTCTACTTTCAAGGCCAGGTTGGATGAGGCTCTGAGCAACCTGATCTGGTTGAAGAAGTCCCTGCTCCGTGCAGGGGGGGTTGGACTGGGTGGCCTTTCAGTGATTCTACTTGTGTCCTTTGTTTTGGCAGGATTGTGAAGATCGGTTCCCTGGAGTGGTACTACGAGCACGTGCGGTCCCGTTTCAAGAGGTTTGGAAGCGCCAAAGTGCTGCAGTCCCTGTACGGCAGGCTGCAGCCAGGGCAAGGGGTCAACTCCGCATTTCTAGGTGAGGAAGAGCGCTGGGGTTTCTCCTGCCCTGCCACGTGCAGGGGCCGAGCGGGCATTGGAGTGCACCAAGGGAGGAAGGCCAGCATTGATGCTGCTCTGAGTGCCACATGTTTTTGAGATGGTTCAAAACTTCTTGGGGAGGAAGCAGAGGTTCAGAGTGGTGTGTTCATGCTGCGAGAAGATATTCTTGGTGTTGGTTTTTTTTTTCCCCCCTCTCTGTTAAGGTTTAATTAAGGTTCAAGGCTCTGCCACAGACTTGAAAATATCTCATGTTGAGTTTTAAGTCTCATGTCCTGTAGTTTGTAAATATGTCAGAGTTGTAGCTCTTGTTTTTCTTTCTTTTAGCTCTTTTCATCACAGGGGAGAGCTCATGAAGTATTAACCCCAGTTTAACCTGAAGATCCAAAACATCCAGCTGGCTGGATAAAGACAGCACTCATTTTTTTTTCCCATAATCTAATGATTTTTACAGCCAATCTGATTCAAAATTAGTGAGTTACCTATCACCCTAGCTATGTTCTTAAGAGCTTTATGGATCTTCAGTATTTCTGAGCTTGGTCCAATACTGCCTAAACACATGCTAAAATGTTTTTAATATGTTATTATTTACTGGGTGGCTGCTAGTTGCCACTCATACAGCTACAGCGCTGCTTTGTCTTTTGCCTTTGAACACCAATGTGGATTTTATTCCCACCTCAAGGAGCCACAGAAAAGTTTGCACAAATACCGTAGATGTGAGCTAATTCAACTGGTCCAATAGTTCTTTTATCCAGACCGGTTGTGGCAGGAATAGCAGAAAGAGCATGGAAGGTAGTGGTGTTGAATACAAAATTAATGGACTGGGAGGCAATTTATGCAGTGGTCAGTCTCAAAACACATCAGACCACACAGAAAGGTCAATCCAAGAGAAAACCAAGCCAAGCATGAGGATAACAGCATTTTAAACTTCTTTAAATTGAGATTCTGAGGTCTTTTTCAAAAAGAGATGATTTTGTTGTTACTACTTCACTAACACCAATGAATTGACTTGAGCCTTGAGCAAGCAAGAATCTCCTCGTGGGATGTATCTCTGTTGCAGGAGGTTCAGCAGAACGACGTGAGACTGTTGCGTTTTGCACAGCCGTCTGCCGTTGGCTGAGCCTTCCCCCACTGCCGCACTCTTCAGCATATTGCATCACTGTGGAAGTGGTGGCAATGAGCTCTTTGACTTCTAAAAGTCAGGTCCTATCTCCAAGTGTCTGTTTTGTTCTCTCTAAAGAGCCTTTCTGATGATTGCACCTTGTGATGGCTAGAGAACTACAACTCCAGTTAATCATAGTTCTAAACCTCGTATTCTGTGACGTACCTGGGGAAAATGTGCTTATTTATTTTTCCCACCATTTTTCTTCTCATTTAGGTCTTCACGACAGAGTTTACAGCCTGCCAGACATTAACAGTAAGTAAAAAAGAGAATTGCTGTATGGAGCTTGCAGTTCAAGAGAGGTTTCCACTGTCTTTTTCTCTTCACGTCCTCTGGCTATGGGCACTCCAGCACGGTTTGGTGTGGAGGACATCTCTCTGCTGAGGTGGAGGTGGTACACCTGGGGTCTCCAAGGCTAGCCTCAGATACAACAGGGCTTTTAGTTATGTGCCAAACTTGAAGCTTGCAAGTACTCCTCATCATCTCAATGCACCTATGTCAAACACTTAAAGCTGGCCAGATTCTCAAGAAGCACACTGAATTTGGGACTTCAGGCTATGTTCCTTTGGAGCCCTTGCAGGAAAGATTCACTCCACCTTGCCATTTGATATAGGAAAGAGCGTTTTGCCTACCTTGACTTGGTGTAGTATGCAAAAAAAAATTAAAAAATAAAAAAAAAATGGGAGTTATTTCTAATCTGGAGCTTTTCACTCCATGCAGGAAGCATGGCCTCACCCACAGATGCATTGGTGTGACCAACATGATGGGGACTTACCTCCCCCCAGGAATGGGACACAAGAGCTGCCCATATGCAGCGTGCTGTTGTCTCTCTTCCAGGTGAATGCCAGCTCCTCACCAGCGGTGGCACTGGGGACAACAGCAATGATGAAGATGATGTCCTTCGTGGAGCTGAAGCAGAGTGCTACAGCAGAGTAAGTTCTGGGGCCTCTTTTGCCTTGCTCCATGCCCTCAGCTGCTGCTGGCCTGCCTTGGGTGGTGGTGGCGGCGGTGGTGGCGGCTTTCTGTGCCACATTCAAAACTGGACTTTTCTCTCCCTTTTTCCTTTCCTGAGATAAGCCCCTCTCCCAGTTTGTGTAGAAACAATCAAGTCAGTAAAATCATGGATACTTGCCATCTTGGAAAAAAAGACCTGCTCCCGACACTCAGGAAGACCCCAATTAACGTAAATGTCCCTGCTCCTACCCGTATCATGAGAACCCACCTGGGTTTTTTCTGGAAGAAGAGATATCTGGTAGAGTAGGAAAGCACAGCTAGGTTCATTGATTCATCTCCTGGTATCTTCTGGGACTCTGTATGGATTGACACACAGATTAAGAAGCTTGATGGGAAGTGTATTTGTCCTTGAAGCACGCGTGAAATCTGCTGGTGTGTTTGAAACGCTGGCATGGTTACCTGCAAAAAGCAAAAGTCTTGCTTTGGGCTGCACAGACTCAGGCAAACTAAGGAGATGAGGGCCCTCCCTCCCCCTTTCTTCAATGCCAGCTGTGTCTTATGCTGAATTTTCCTCTCTTGCACTTCCTATGCTGACTAAGATGCGCAAGACAAAGCGCCTGCTGTCTGTCCATCCCTTTGATTTTGAACTGGACTCGGAGTACTCTGCCCAGTCTCGCCGCCCATCTGCGCAGCTCTCTCCAGCAGCCAGCAGCCCGGATGCTTTCCAGGTACTGGGAGAGTGCTGGGAGGGGGTTCCTTTCCTCTCTTCTTCCTCCTTAGGACCTCTGCTACTTCCTCCTTCAGCTGGTGTTGAATGGTGATGGTTCCAATCCTTGCCCCGCTTGCTATCTCCTACTTCTCCCATCTCAAGCACTTTGCCTGAGGCTGAATCAGGAGTAGGACATATGACCCAAGTGAAGGATGACTGGTAGGATGAGATAACAAGAGGTTCTCTGCAGACAACAATTCTCTTGTGTTCTGCCAAGGCTATGGGACACCCTGTTTTCCAGCGAGCTTTCCGACCTTGAGTATTCAAGGGGTGAAAGGAGGCCAGACTCCTCTCCCAGCATCCCGTCCAGTTTGGGGCTGGCTTTGCCGTGTGGTGGCACTGGGGACGGAGTTGGCCAGCAGCTTCGCAAAGCGTGCTGCCCTTCTGAGATCAGGAAGAAGAATCCTGCAGAGCCAGCATGACTGCAGGGACGGCACCTGCAGGATGGGAGGTCCCCATCACAGAGAGGGGGGAACATGGGGAGAACAAAAACTGCATCAACTCTGGTTATGTTTATATAGGAGACTATATAGACATAATATATGGACCCACGGGCAGCTCCAGCACGAGTGACTGCAGTGAGCTGTGCCCCATGGTCCCAGCCATCCCCACCTTCCAGCTCTGGGGAGCAACGCGGAGGGGGCTGCCTTGCACGTGGTAAAAGATCTTCCAGCCTGAGATGCTTCAGATCAAGCTTTCAGGGCTGCCCCCGTTTGCTTCTTCTGTTGAAATGTCACTTCAAAAAAAAATTAAGCAACTTTAAACTGCACCTCTGGGTAGAACTAGGATGTGCTGAGATGTGTAATGAAGGCTTTAAGAAAAAAAAATCAATTCAGGCCCTTTCACATAAGTTTTGGGCAAACAAGTAGATTGATTCAAATTTTATTTTTTTTTTTTTGGTCTAAGCTCAACTTTACATGGCAGAATTCAACGTGAGTCTAGGGAGGGCTCGCCTCTGTTGAGATTATCCGAATTAAATTGATTGGTTGCAGGTTATGTGAGGGGCGAAAGGTGGCTATTGATTGAATAAGCAAAAGGGCACGGTGCTTTAAAAGACTAGAGCTTTTTGCGGTCTAGCCGAAGGGACTCGGTGCCTGGTTCTTGTAAAAATTAACAGTGCCCCCTGGCAGTGATGAGGAGTATTGCTCAGGGTCCATCAGCAAGGTAAATAAGGCTGAAACTTTTTTGTGGATTGACATTATAAAAGGTCAGTTCATGCATGTATTGCAGGATAAGATTAAATTAGATATTAGGAAAAAAAGTTTTAGAATGAGGGTGGTGGAACACTGTCCCAGGTTGCCCAGAGAGGTGGTGGATGCCCCATCCCTGGAAACATTCCAGGCCAGGTTGGCCAGGGCTCTGAGCAACCTGATCTGGTTGGAGATGTCCCTGCTCCTTGCAGGGGGGTTGGACTGGATGGGCTTTGAAGGTCCCTTCCCACCCAAAACATCCTATGAGTCTATAAAGCTAGGAACTGTTAGCGAAGGCTGGGAGAGGCAAGGAGTCCTCGCAGGCAGCTCCTCAGCAGCAATCTTCATCTCTCAGTCCTTCCCAGATTTCCCTAACTCAGCCGAAGATGCCTCCCAGAAGGAGTCCAGGATTGCGGAGGCAGATCTGGTCTTCCACCACATCTTGCAGGAACAGGGACCGGGCGTGAGCCCTCCAGAGCAGCACTTCAGCACAGAGGTTCGGCTCACCGTCAATTCACGGAGAAGGAGCCTGGAAAGAAATGCAAAACCTGGTAGGTGTCTCTGGCCAGGCTCTTCTTGTATCTTGGGGGAAAGTGGCTGCAAGAGTTGGGCCAAAACAAAAACGTCTTTGCAACCTCAAAGCCACTAAAAGGCTTGAGTGTTAAAATATCCACCTGCAAAAGTTATTTTTTTATGAAAGAATTTGCTGAAGTTATTTAGTTGTAGTGGGCTGGTCTTGTCCTCAACAAATTAATTTCTCAAAGCCGTAAGATCTCCCGCTAAAGGGTAGAAAGTGTGATTTGGAGAAGGCCCTCATTATTTGCTTGTCTTAAGGGTGGGGCCAATGTCCAGGAAGTGACTGACGGGTGTGAATCTTTTGTACCTCTGTGCTGAAGCCTTCTCTCTCCAAAGGCAGCCCCTGGAATGAGCAGCCCCGGTCCCCGTATTCTGCAGATATGGACACCTCTGATGAGGACGTGAAGGGAGCCCAGTTCCCTGCCTACCCGCCCCATCATGTGAAACGCCGGAACAGAGCCTCTTCCCAGGAGAACGTCAGCCACTCCGGGAACCAGGTACCAAACAGCTGTCAAACCTCTTGTGAGACCAAACTACAACGAAAGCCAAGCTTCTCTTGCCATAAACAGCGTTTGTTTGCTGTGAGGTGCAGGATGGAGAAGAGAAGCAGTGGTGGCAAAGCAAGGTAGTCTCCCAGTCAGGATGCACAAGGGCACTTTGGTGCCCATGCTTCCTATCTGCAGGTCTGAGAGGGAGCAGAGTGGATCCCAAATCTCTGTAGATTCCAGACCTCTCTCTCTGCATCTTCAGCCCAGGAACTGAAGACGATGGGAGTGTGGCCACTTTACATTGCTAGAGTAATACAGCAGGCCTGTATCAGGAGCTGGCTTGTCTAGGTGTCACAGCATGGTTGTGTGGCACCAGTGAGATGAATCCCCATGCCTTGTCCTGCCCTCGGTGTTGCAAGGGACCTGCCACAGTGGTTGTGAAAAGGGAGCAGGGCTGAGACATGAGAAGGTGTGTTTAAGGCTCCTTTCTTCGTTACGATGAGGGAGAAGAGACTTTTCTCTGCACCATTAAGATGATGCAGAAGTATTGTGCTTCCTCTCCCATGCTCTCCTCCCAGCTCTTCCACTTTTACTCTGCCTTCATTGCTATTAATTTTCCAGCCTGTCCTAATTAATCTGTGAGGTACCTATGGTTTACCGTGTCCCCAGAAAGGCTTTCTTCAATTGAATGTGGTGGTGCTTTATGATCAGATGGAGGTTTGGAGAGGGATACTTAATGAGCATCAAGATCCTTTTCTTCCTTTGCAGTGTGTAGTGTTCCTGCCCCAGTAGGACTGGGTCGGGACAACCTCTCCTGCATGACGATAATAGGGGGGGAACAGTCTAGAGAAGGGCGTCAAAAAGGTGGCGAGGTTGTGTTTTAATTGTCAAGCAAGGACCTGCCGTTCTTGACGCCACCTTTGCAATTGGTGGGTGGTAGGAATGGGAAAATGTCCCTCAGACCTCCTGAGCAGCAAAATGCAGGGTGGTGTTTGGCTACAGGTAGACGGGGAGAGCCAACTGCCGGTCTCAGCTCACAGCCAGTAATTTTGCATGTCCTGGACCCCTCTTTGGGTAATGGATGTGGGGCTCGGTAACCACAACCATCCCTCAGCACCGCACTTTGTGTGTCTGCGTAGGGAAACCTTTTCTTTGCCTTTTACTTCTCTCAGCACATGTTTTAATTAGTAAATGCCATTCCTTTTTCAGTCAGCAGTAAATGGAAAAACCCTGAACTGGGTGTCGTTAATGAGGCCACGGTACGTTAGGCGTGAAACGTGCACCGTGCTTTGCGGTGGGGAAATGGGGCCGAATTCCTACCAACGCTTCAGATGACTTCCTCCATCAGCTGGGCAAGCTCTCGCATCCGGGTGGTCCAGCATGCTTTGTGGTTTACTCATCACACCAGTATGAAGGCTGCTGTGGAGCCTTGTCACTCTAATGGTTACAAGACATCTTCTCACTCCCAATTTAACCCCATTTGCTCTTATGCCAACATCATTCGTTAGCTTAAATAGCTCTTCACCATTCGTGCCCTTTGTGCTGCTGATGTGTTTACAGCTAGCAACCGTCCTCCCGCTGAGCCTTCTCCTCGCCCAGCAGGAAGACAGCCGGCTCTGTGCGGGACCATTAACTTCAGAACGATGTACACGTGCATCGCTGTTGCCGTTGGCCAAGGAGAGGCCAAGTACAAGCCCAAAGAAGAGAGAAAAGGCAAGAACATGCATCCAGATTTCGGTGCTAGCCAGCTCTGTTGTATTGGCAGAGCTGGAAGAGGTTCAGAAGGGGCTGGTGTCTGTCCCCTTGTCCTGAGATTGGAGGAGATGGAGAGGCTGAGGCTGGCAGGAGGACAGGGACAGACCAGGAGGGATTTGGGATAGCTAGTGATGGACTGCATTCTTCAGAGCAGTGAAGCAGTGGCTCTTGAGCTGCTTATGGGCACTTCCAAGTTATGTCTTAACATAACTTTTCCAGTAAGAAAAGCAGGGGCTGTTCCCTAGCCCTGTAACTCCAGGAGCTGAAAGTACTAGAAAAAAAGTTTTAAAAAACCACTTTAAAAAAGCTGTTAAACCTGATGAGATGTGAAAAGAAGCCCTGAATTGGTAACTGCACAGGTCTGTGCATTTAGGTCTTCAGGAGCCAGTTAGGAACAGGACCAAGCCACAGGGAATAGCGCCAATTTACCAAGTTTCTCCCCAAAAGCCGTTCTGCTGTACCTCAAGGGAGCTCAGTGGTTCTGGATTCCCAAAGCTTTGATGCCATCTGGCTCCTCTTCTATACAATAAAGCTTCCATTAGAGGTCTTGGGTATTAAAACCAGCCTTACTTGGGAAGGAGAATGAAAGCAAGCTCTTCAGCTCCTGTCTTTGTAGCCCATCGACAGCATTAGGCTCTGACCTCTCCCAACCTCTGCGTTACGGAGACAAGACAGTGCCAGTGCTCAGTTCGTCACCATCTCTTCCTCTGAAGCTGACGGCCCATCGCAGACTTCTCATTGTCACCCAGGAGTGATGCAAGAGTCGGACCTGCAACGGTACCGAGAAACCACTTACAGATGGATTGAGTGGCTTCCTGCCTGTGGGTTTAATGCTGCTTAAAGATTCATTCAGTTTGGGACGGTAATTACTGCACTCGGCTCTCCAGAGCGTCAGCTTTTTATATTCATCTTCCCTTAAGCAGACGCAGTCTCTCCAAGCTGTTGTGAGGATCTAATTAATCGAACACCTCGCAAGCACAAAACCCAAGTGAGAGGCTAGAAACGTTACAAAAACAAAGGCAAGCCCTCGCATCTCTTTGTTAGTGCATTTACTTACTGCGTTCGCTGCTCGTTCCCCTTTGAATGGGAGGCAGCCGCTCCGAACAGGAGTGATGTGGGAGGTAGTGTTTTATCTGTATAAAACATAAAAATATTTCTCATTGTTTGTGTTTGAATCAAAGGAGAAAGACTTTTTTTTTTTAAGAAAGCAAAACATCAATTTCTAAAAGGAAAAAAAAAGCTTCCTTTTATATTTTCAGTGATTTAACCACAAAAGTTTGCGTTGGCTTTTGAGCATAGAAAGCAACTTCTCTATTATTTTTTCTACTCTTCCCTCCTTCTACTCTTCCCTCCTTCTACTCTTCCCTC
Source organism: Ardeotis arabs (assembly GCA_011801015.1). Taxonomy (NCBI): domain Eukaryota; kingdom Metazoa; phylum Chordata; class Aves; order Otidiformes; family Otididae; genus Ardeotis; species Ardeotis arabs. Next base: position 15,917 of record JAAGAY010073563.1, on the reverse strand, counting down.
CTTCTACTCTTCCCTCCTTCTACTCTTCCCTCCTTCTACTCTTCCCTCCTTCTACTCTTCCCTCCTTCTACTCTTCCTTCCTTTTCAACGTATGTTGTGGAAAACTTTCTATTTTATTTTTTTCTATCTGGATTTTTCATGGGAAGTTCTTACCTCCTTCCCTCTTCCTTTCCAGCACTGTATTGGCAGGGGGGTGATGGGGGAGTAGCTGCTGGAAAAACATGTCAGTGGGAAAAGAAAACTGCTATTGGCTTGAATTTAGGACAGCATGCGAATGATCAAAGCTACCCATGCTTTGGTGGGAAATGAGGTGTGCTGGGTACTCGGCCATTTTTTTTAAGATATCATTTTTTAATGTCTTTTAACTCGGCCCATGGTGGTGGTGCCTTGCTGCTTGCTTTCTTCTGCTGGTTGCGCTGTTTTCTCGCTGTCCTGGCAGCAGTGGCTGGTCCGTTCTCTACTCCTTTCTCTCTCTCTCTCTCTCTCCTTTTCTCTAGATTCATGAGCTGAACAAACGCATGTCTGCAATCGAACGCGTGCTGAACCGCTTGGAGGAAAAAATTCTGGTGCGGTCTGACGAGGTAACCGGGTAAAGCTGGGCATCTCTCCAGAGGGAGAGAGCGTGGGCTGTGCAGGTCTGTGCGCCTTGACATTCAAGCAGCTTCTCTGAAACAGCCGGCATCAATTGCAGGGAGAAATCCGTCTAGACAAAACCACTCAGGTTGTTTGATATTAATCCTCCGTTTTGGCCTTGGAGGCTCTTCTCTAGTTTCAGGTGATGGAGTGCCTTAGAAAACATCACATGGCAGGACAGAAAGCAAATTTAACCCTTGCCTATGGGCCCTCACGCAAGCTAGTGCCTTCCTTGCCCCTTCTGTGCAAGGAAAATTGGGGTTTCAATTTAATGCTCCATGAAAGACTAATTTCAGGAGAATGGTTAAGTGGGTGTCAGCGCGCCTGCAGAGCTGTGACGGCTCATTTGAAATCATGGGAGAATCAATTAGTACCTACGGGGAAGTGAGCTGGTTATTGTGAATCTGAGATCTGAGTCGAGAAGGATTTCTGTGTCCCTTCTGAGCTGCCTTTGTCTTACCGTACCATCAAGACTGGAAGAAAACCACTAAATTAAGTTAAAGCTAGGCAGCGATGGAGAAACTGTGAATACTTAGGTTGCTTAACATTGATTTTAGGTTTCTAATTTTAGGCTATGTACTCTTCTTTTCCTTCGTGTGAACCCATCCCCATGAGTTGATCCGGCAGCTGATGGCTTGGTAGATAACTACAGAGAAGTCCCCAAGGCATAGATGAAACAACGCAACTTCTTCTTTTTTTTTTTTTCTAAAATTCATGATGGAGATGGCCATGTCTGTAATCACTCAGTGTTTCTGTCGGTAAATCTGACCAAGGGGGAGTAGGAGATGTGCAGGTTTGCAGGTTCCCATGCTTTATTCCCATGCCTAGGGCAGATCAGAGTAGGGGTAATGGGTCTCAACTGCTGTGGGATACGTCAAGGTTAACTATTAAGCAAAGCTTTGTAGCAGAAAGGATGGCAGAGCCCGGGAATAGGTTGCCTGGGAGAAAGATTGCCTGCTGCGGATGCTGTTGTTCAAGGTCATGAAGAACAGCTTAGACAAAAAAAACCCATCAGGTATGACACAGATAATTGCATTCCTGTCTTAACGCAAGGGACAGTGAGTTCAGTAGCTTCTGGAAATCCCTTCCAGTGCCTGGGAGTTTAATGGGATTCTTCTCCGGGTAACATGAATTGTACCCAATAACGGGGCCGGGTGGAAATATGCCATCTATCCTACAGGAAAATCTGCTGCGTGTTTTCTCATCACAAATAAGATTACCTGGCTGTTCTGAAAGCTACCTAAGGGAGCAGTAATTTGTGTGTCTGCTTCCCTCAGCCTGATGGACCATGTCTTTGGGTTGCTGTGATCTCTACTCTCAGAGCCACCATGATTCCTAATGAAAATACAGTGATTTTTTTGCCCCAAATCCTCCATGCACACCTTTCTAAGGAGGGGAAAAGGTAATTTCCCACAGGGAAAAATGAGGAGGTTCTGCCTGTGGGGAAAACGAATGGGAAGTTCTTTAGATCAAGGGTTTGTATTCCTCAGTGTGGAGCTGGACTGCAGCTCGCTGGGCTTTGCCTGGGCGGTCTGACTGCCCCTTGTGAAAATGGGTGTGGAAAGGGGTCTCAAAGTCCTCTGTGCAAAATCCGTCTGTGGTTGCACTCCTCGAGCTCCTCTGGCCAGCCTTGGTGAGTGTGTCTGGACCCGGGCATACCCCATTGTTCACCACAAGAGACTTACACAACTCCCTTCTTCTGCTCCTTCAGTCTCCGGCCCCAGAGTCCCAACTTGATCCCGATGCCGAGGAGGAGGAGTTGAAGAGGAAGCTGGAGGAGTTAGCCAGCAACATCAGTGACAAAGAAGTCTCTTCTGAAGAGGAGCATGAAGAAAAGAGAGTGAAGAAACTAGAGATGAGTTGCTCCAGTGATGACATAGCCAGAGATGCTCAAAAGGTAATCTGTGTCCTCCCACCCGTGCCGTTCTCAGCTCCATCTGCGGTTCCTTCTGCTCTCTGTGGCTCACAGTTTACACCGTGGTAATGCATCTCTTGTTCTGTCCCACATCTCCACCTTGATGCCTCCCAGGGTTGTCTGTCTCTGCTGCCTGCTTAAATGGGGTGCCAAGGGATAGAGAAGTCCCAGGGTGTTGGATCTGGACCTCCATAGGCTCTCCCAACCTCATCCAGGAGTCAAAAGTAAAGTCTCTTAGAGGTCTTGCAGGCTACTACCTGTCATGGAGGACAGGTAGTCGTGGACAACCTCCACGTCTATTTAGAAGAGTTGTCTCAGGATCTGGATGTCATTACAGAGAAGAGAGTCCTGGGGTGGGAGAAGAGCTCAGTGATGATTTTAGTACTGGCAGCCTTTGTTGGGCATCTGCTGCAGCCTGAAATGCCTCTTCCAGACCTGTCAGTGCTCCTGTGCTAGGCAAGGGACTCCCAAAATCCCTGGTCCTGCTTTCACTCTTCTAGGTCAGAGTCTCCTGTGCTGGCTTTTGTCCCCTGCTCCATGGTGGGTGATCTGCGGGGACATGGGTCAGGGAGCCCATCAAAGAAAGGGATTGTGTCTCTGGTTGTGCAGAGCCTCCAGAGATGGTCCATTAGCACAAAATGGAGAGGTCAGCGTTCCTTGTTGGGCTTTTATTCATCTCCTCCCTTCCACCTTGATGGTGGACGGTGTACACATGCGTTCACTCTGACACATCCGTTGCTGATGAGGGGAACGAGCAGGGGCTGCGCTGCCACTCTCCTCTCCTGCAAAACTCCTTTCATCTGAGGTTATGGAGACTTTCATGGTGCCACAGGGCCTCTCTTTAATGTGCTCTTGTTCCTCAGCCTTGGCAGGCAAAACCTGACTGCAGCTGGGTTTGGAGAGAGCGGGTGCGCGTACAGACGTGGCGCATTGAGTGAGTCTGTCTTCGGTATGAGTTTCTGCAAGGCTCTGTGTAAAATCTCAGGATCAGAGCAAGCAACTGCTCCTAGGACAGCTTCCTTCATGATTTTGGGTACAGTTTGCTGTGCTCTTACCAACGCTGGATGAGTGATGCACTTACTGAAGGCCTCCTTTTGTAGAACCATAGAATGGTTTGGGTGGGAAGGGACCTTCAAAGCCCATCCGGTCCAACCCCCCTGCAAGGAGCAGGGACATCTCCAACCAGATCAGGTTGCTCAGAGCCCCGTCCAACCTGGCCTTGAACGTTTCCAGGGATGGGGCATCCACCACCTCTCTGGGCAATCCTGCCTTCTTTTTCCTAAAGGCTGCTTTTAGATGATAGCTGCAGCCAGACTAAACTACTGATGTTAGTGGGGTATCAGTGTAAGCTTCTTGATTCTCCAGCTGGAGATTCTCCAGATTTGCTACTTTCTTTCACCAAAACCCACCTGTGAAGCAGGGAAGACAGAAGCACAGCTGTTGTCTCTCAGTGGGGTCGTGCAGGCAGGTAACACAGGGGCTGTACGACAGCTCCTAAGCAAAGACAGACCCAGCTGGGTTGCAACGGCTCAAGCAGAGCCAAATCTGAGAAGGGAAGCAAAAATTCATCTTTTTGCATCGCAGGAACACTCAAAGTGTCCAATACTTTTGTGCAGTATTGAGTTAGAAATGGCTGCAGTGATGTAGATGGACCAACCTTTTGGACTTGGTGATCTTGGAGGTCTCTTCCAACCTTAAGATTCTATGATTCAAAGGTTGGATTTTTTTTTCAACAACTTTCCTTATACTTATACCAGACCCAGGCTTGGATTTCACATGATTCTGAGTTGGTTTTTGTGCAACTCTCCAGTCAGGAGGAAGTCTTCTAGCTAGGAAACCCTGTGATGAAAGCATACACTCCTAATGGAAAATGTGAGAAAAATCTCTGCTGTACCATGGAGGCACCATAAAATGATAAAAACATCAGCTGGACTGAGTTAGCTGGTGCTCTGCAGGACAGCTTGCCTGTAAACATGCACAGTTGTAAACACATCTGTTGGTCGCCAGTGCGTATATCAGCCCCATCTCCTTGGTTTCTAGGAAATTATCAGCCTGAGAGAGAGACGATGAGTTTCTTTGGTCTATTTTTACAGGTGTTTAGTGCCTTATCGAGAAAAAGGCAAGCACTTAGGAGTGTTATTACCGTCAGTGCTCCTTGGGGTGGGAAACGGACATTAGTCCCAATTTCTAGCAGCTATACAATAATTTTAAGGGTTGGGTATATATATATATTTGTATTTTTTGGGGAGAGTTAAGGAGTTATTTGCATCCGTGCTCAGGCCTGCTGAAGTGTAAAGCAATAGGGGGTTGGACTAGATGACTTTTGAAGGTCCCTTCCAACCCTAACCATTCTATAGGCTGCAATTAGACCTTAACTGCGGAGTAACTGGGTGGCCTTCAGGTGGCCAGGTGCTGCCACCCTCACCCAGTGAGCAACACATCCCTCCATAACCCCTTTTCCCGAGCCTTTTGAGATGACTTCTTTTGTCGCAGCCATCCTCCCGAAAGCGTGGGCTGAGATCAAAGCTCTGCTTTAGCCACGCATCCGTCTCCGGTGGAGAGCCCTTCAGGAACAGCGTAAGCCCTTTAATTATCGCTTCTCCATCTTTCTCCAGCTCCTGAAGGTCTGATGCCCCTTTCACTCCTCCCTTGCGCTGTTTTGCACACCACATTAAAATAACATCCTTATTTTTTTAATTTTTTTTTTCTCCACCCTCCGCTTTGGCTGTGCCGGGTTTTTGCAGAGGTCGTCGGCTCAGGCTTTGAGCGAAATCACAGCCAAAGTACTGAGAGCCATAAACGCCACGGAGAAAGCGGTGTGCGAGTCGTTGCACGGAGAGAGCCAGTGCAACGGCGGCTGCGCCCTCCCCGCCGTTGGGCAGCTTCCCAGCCTGGGAGATGGGAAAGAGGTGGCCGAAGAGTACCGTGAGCTTGAAGAAAATGTAAGGTTCACGAGAGCTTTCTGCAAGCAGGGAGGGCGCAGCGGGGGTGGGAATACAGAGGAACCGCCCCCCCCCCCGCCAAATTTCTTGTTAGTGGGTTGGTCAGCATTAAAAGGATGGGCACCACAGAGTCTGATCATGTTTGACGGTGGCCAGGGCTGTCTTACGAGGGAGATCGCTGGCCATCACAGTTGTCTTGTGTTTTCCCTTGCCTCAGTCCTCGGTTCCCAGGGAAAAGAGGATGAGTGCGGTCCCCAGCCCACTGCAGCATCCTTTTGCTGGACTCCACCAGTCCTGCGCTCCAGCTGCAGTGAAACCTTTTGTCCCACTTCTCTCCTGCACGGCGTTTCATCATGGCTTTTACCCTGGGGCTCATGGGCTCACGCAGGCGATAACTTTACGTCTAGAACATAATCCCCTGCCAGGTTGGCGACTGCGTGAAGCACCTGCAATTTTTTTTTTTATTTTTTTTTTTTTTTACCTGCTGTAAACCCATACGAATCAATTCCCCACGGGAACCCTGGCTGGTTTCTGGCTGAACGCAGCACTCCAGGGAAGAGAGGCGGCTGGATGAAGGTTCCTGAGGTTCCTCCTCTCCCAGGAGAGGGGCTGGGAAGGATGTGAACTTTGGGCTGCTGTCAGTGGTGGGTAGACGACGGCCCCAGGGAGCTGCGTGCTCATCCCACCGTTTCCTCGGCGGCCCCGGCTGAGTCACGGCCGGCTTGCCGCTCTTGGAGGGATGCCACCCACCTCGGAGGGCACCACGGGGGAGGCTGGTGGCCCAAAAGCCAAATCAGCAGTACCAAGATTTTGGGATCAGCCAGCAAGACAGTGACCACAACCCATCCGATCATCTTCTGTGATCATGTACAGATACATAAATGTCTCCTAAATTGCCTTGCTTGGACTTGTGTCCTTGTAGTAGCCCAGGAGGAGGCAAGCGACAGCAAAACCAGTGGTTTTACTGGGCCAGGTCCTCTTACCCTTCTTATCTAGACAGCAGAGGGTAACACATTGCTTCCCATAGCCACCGCCCCCTGGTTCACCCCACCGCTGTGCTGGGCTTTGCTTGCTCGTGTGTTTGCTGGGGTTCTCAGCTGGGCTTGTTCTTGGATTTGGAAACTCCGATCTGTCTCCTTCCCAGCTTGGCACCACCATGGGACACGGCCTGCGCTTGTTTGCAGGTATTTGCCTCCTCTCCAAGCATGTGGCATGAAGGTGCTGATGCTACTGGAGCAGGTCACCGAGTTTTGGTCCTCGCTGTGCTCCCGTTGAGCCTTTTACCGCTTCACCCCATCAGTAATTGCTCTCGAAAAGCCTGGGGAAGGAAGGAAATGAGATGAAAAGCCCTGCCAGAGCTGACTGGTACTGTCTGTGCTGCAAGGCGGTAGTCGTAAAACAGCGGCAGGAGCTGTTGCATCTGCGGTCACATCAGGAGAAGAGAACTCCAGGGAGGTTAATTCTGCAATATGGGGTTTGTTTGGTTTTTTTTCTCCTTGTATTTCAGGTGTACCTGACTGCTGGGAAGACCTACCGGCTGGAGAAGACCCTGAAGGAGCTTGAGGAAGGGGCTCAGCACAGCGGCGCCACCGACTCGGAGCTGTCGGAGCTGGAGGACAAAGTGGCCTCAGCAGCCGCTCAGGTGCGGCAGGCAGAGAGCGAGGTGAGGGCTTGGCTCCGAGAGCGGCGCTGCCCAGACCCCCAGCCACGAAGCTGGTGATGGATCCCCCAGCCCACCATCTGTATGGATTTTGGTTTGTTCTTTTTTTTTTCTCCCTCTAAAGGTATCGGACATCGAATCTCGAATTGCGGCTCTGTCGGCTGCAGGGCTGACGGTGAAGTCAGTGGAAAAAGCCAGGAAGAAGTCGAGCGGGCAGGTGAGCGTAGAGGATGGTTACGTGCATCGAGGGAGGATTTTGTATCTGGGGATGGGTGCTCTTCTCGGGGCTGCAGCTTGCACCGCAGTCTGGACTCAGCTCCCGCAGTTCCACGCCGATTTCTGTCATCGCAGTCCATCCGGCAGAACTGCTGCCGCGGCGGCGCACTGCCTCTTCTGCTCACCTTAGGATCAGGCCAGGCTAAAGAAAAGATGTGAAAATGTCAAGAAAGGCAAACCGAGCTGTCTGCCTCCTCTTGCACCCCCAGAGACACCTCTGCCCTTCCTCTGCCCGCAGGCTGCCTGCTGCCCGTCTCCCGGTCCCGCCAGCAGCAGTCCAGGGGAATCTCTGGATGACATTAAAGTGAGTATGCGTCCAATCTACGATGACTACTGCGCCTTCCTGGTAGGCAGGCGGCATGGCGTTAACCCTGGGGACAACCAGGGTCTCCAGGGAGCAGCTTTCAAAGCAATGGTCTTGAGGGGGAACCTCTGTCTTTCCATCCCGTTCCCCTTCTCTTACAGGCGATGCCCGGACCGCTGGGGTTCAGGAGGAAGTTCAACAGTCCCCTCGAAATCACCGGTAAGGACCGCAGCTCTGCCTGCGGGAGGTGTGAGCCTGCAAGTGGGTGGGCTAGGCTTCGGGGGATGCTCGGTCCTCTCTCTCTGCATCCAGTTGTGTGTCGGCATTGGAGGGTCCCCTTCCCTGTGCTCATGGCCTCCTGTTAGGAGAGCTGCAGAGGAAACGTGCAGTGAATAACTTAGAACAGAGGAGGCAGCTGGCAGAATGGGGGATGGTGGTGGGAGAGCGGAGGTCAGGCTGAGTTGGCTCAGTCTTCCAAGAACCAGGACTTTCTCTGCACCCTGGGCTCCTGCCACCCCAGAGTCCGGGGGGACATCTGCCTTACTTCATTTGTGGCACCCCGTTGCGTGTTAGATCTCAAAGCCTCGCCTAAGCCCATCATCTCTTCTGATAGTGATTTCTTCCTTGCTTGGTCATCCTGGGTAAGGTATCCTTGACCCTGTTGCCCACCTGCCTCAGCCACTGGTTTGGGACAAGAGGCTCTCCGCAGCCCAGCTATGACCAACAGAAGCTTGGGAGTGCTTCAAAGTAGACAGTGACCTGAAGCTTGGCACAGCAGCTTGTGTGGTGTGCAGGCAATCACTGGAAACACTTCATCCTGACCAGTATCAGCAAGACCCATTAGGAAATGACTTTTCTATTCCTCTTATCTTGCCTCATAAGCTTAAAGGCAGAAAGAACGGCTTCCCTTCCAGATAATGGAAGATGAAGGGAGGGAAGTGGGGAAAGATCATTTAATGCAGAGAAGGAATCCCATTTCCACCATGCACGCAGACAATTAACAGTCCCGTTTCCCAAGCTGAGGCTGGTAGGTGGAAACGGCCTCTTCTTGTGCTGAGGAGGTCATCTGCTCTCCTTCCTGCAAAGGGCAGGCAGATAAAGGCAGCCCGGGGGACACGTCAGCCCTGTGAGGAGATAGAGGGATGTGCAATCGGGATGGACGTCACCAGGCGAGCCTAATCCCCTCTTGCCTGGACTGGGCGATGGGGTGACTTGGTCTCCTGACTGCCCTCCCCGCAGGTCAATGTCTTTCAAATTTGAGCTCAGTGGCTAACTGAAACATCTAGCAAGGTGGATGAAGACCTGCTAGCCATCTTTACTCTTTTACTATAGGCCTTGATGACTCCTTTGACCGCAACTCCATCTACCGTGGCTCTCTGACACAGAGAAACCCCAATGGGAAGAACAGGAGAGTGGAGCGGCTCTTTGCGGTACGAACTCAACCGCCTGGGAGGGTTGCTGGCCTGGGCTCCGCATGGGACCTGCTTCCCTGGGGCTTGTGCAGAAGGACCTGTTCCTCCTCATGCTCTTCTCAAGCCAATGGAGCCCCTGGCTCTCAGTGTTGGTCCTGCCAAGCTGGACGGTGAGGGGAGACACACTTGGGCATCACCCCTTGAAGTCTGGGATGTCATAAGCCCCAGGGCAGGGGGACCAAATAAGACTTATATCTCTGAATTCCTGCTGCCCATGTGGTCCATGGGATGGGGCAGGTCCTCGCCCTGTGTGGTGGCAGCTGGAGGGGACAAGGAGCACGCTGGCCTCATCGCCTGGGGTGGTTCAGGGTGGCGTGGGCATAGCGGTGAGCTGAGGTTTCTCCCTCTGGTGCCTTGCAGAAGCCTGTGATGACTCACCTGTCCTGAGGAGAGGGGGACCCTCCTGCCACCACATTTCACCGACAATACAAGACCTCAGTGCAAAGCCTCACCACCTTCCCCGCAACGCTTGCTCTTCTTTCTCCCATGCCAATCTCTCCCTGAAAGCCCAGAGAGGAGGGAAGCCAGGGGTCTTGCCAGGAGCTGCTGGAGAGAGGAGCGAGGCACTGGGGTGCAGGCATGTGGCCAGGGGCTCTCATGGAAGAATGCAGGCATGAGAGGCTTTGGGCAGCTCTTGGGTACCACGTCAACCAAGGGGACCACAGGGGTGCAGAGCCGCAGCAACCACCTTGGAGGGAGCTGGACGTCAGTACGGCTTTCCGGCATGGAGACTGGGGGCAGTGACACAGCCCTCGCTTGGCAAAAGCTGTCGGTGCCTGTCCCTGCTCCCTCCCAGGATGACACCAAGCGGGGACAGGAGCTAACAATGGGTGCAGGATGCCCTTGAGGTACCCCAGGTAGAGCAGGGATCTGGGCATCCCCAGTTGGGATTGTCACCCTGGCACTGGTCCCAACTCCCTGCAATGTCACTTGGGGAATCACTTACCTTCCCTGAGCAGCAAAGCAAGGTGAGACCCATGGTGGCTCCCTCCTAGCAAGCACTTGGCCAACAGATCTTTGCACAAAGCCAAGCAAACACCCCCTGAGGCTTCTCGCCACTGCACCCAAACCAGCTGTGACCACCTGGGCATGTGAGTGAGGTGATCTTGTGGGAAGTGGTGGCAAGAAAGGTGGAAGAAAGGCTGGAGGGCTGTTGGGGATAAGTTTGGTTTTCCAGCTCTCAAAGATATCCCCTCTCCATATGAGGCGCTATCAGCAAGCGGGGAGCATAGGTGCTTCTCTGGAGGCTTTCCCCACTCCGCAGAAGGGTCAGCCCATGCCAAGAGCCGCTTTGTGGATGAGTGTGTCCCCTGTCCCTGATGATGGGATTGTAGAACCTGGTAGGACCATCAGATCCTTTGGAGGGGCTGTGATGGCCTTTGGGGGCTGCAGTGGCCCTAGGCTCCTGCCAGGTGGCAGTGGCATTGGTAACGCCCTCCCCCAGATACCCCAAATTGCTTGTTTTCCTCCAACATTTAATTCTCCACATCCACTAACCCTGGTGGGTCAGTGCCTGCGCCTGTACCCACACCCAGGACATCGGGATGGGGCAAGAGGGTTGCTTTCTCCTATCGGTCACTTTGGAGGAGGTTCATGTTAAATTTTGCTGGGTGCCTGCTGGCCCCTGTCTTTCATAGCCCCCATGTCCCTGCCTCTGCAGCGGGCGATGCAGGGAGGATCGCTCGCAGCTGGAGCAGGGATGTCAGATGGATGCTGGCAGTTTCCCATCAATGGCCACTCAGACTGGACCATTTTAAGCCCTCCCTGTGCATCTGAACTAAAACCACTTTAATGATGAGACGTAGTGTGAATTCTCATGCAAGTAACACATTCCTTCAGCTTTGGCAGTAGTAGACACTCCCAACTGTCTAGAATTCAGTCCCCCAGTCATCCCAGACCAGTCTGGTCTGAAGTTCAAAAAGGTCAGTGCAAACCACTGCTGGTGTAGAAACTCTACGAGCCACCACGGCGTTGAGTGCATCTCTCGCTGCTCAGCCAGCCTTGGTGCTAGGACGGCAGCTCCTCGGCTGGCAGAAGGGAGCTCCACCAAGATCCGGGCGATGCTACGGGATAGCACCCACCCTTCTGGTGTCAGGGTTCAGCCTTCTCCCCAGCCCCCCCTCCTGCTGTACCCGGTTTCAGCCATAACGCAAGTCCTTCCACACAACGGCTCGGATGCTTGACCCAGAGAAGTCCTCGCAGTGAGCCTCAGTGGCACAAACTAAGGCGTCGTTCAGGCTGTAGTCACCCGTGTTGTTATTTCCTGAGTTCCTGCCCCATCTGCCTGCGTAGATGATACATATGTACACTAAATCACGCAATAAAGCCAATTTTGTGTCCATTTTGCGGTGTCTGTTTTTTTCAGCTTACTCCTTTTTCTCCCCATCCTCTCCTTTAACCAGCGGGCGCACCCCTCGCTTTAAAACCAGGCAGGTGAAAGCAGCGTCACCCAAGCGCGATCCAAGGGCGAGGTGGCGAATGGAAATAACGGAATGGCAAGAGGACTTGTCAGATGCTGGTCATGGAGCCGCGGGTGGGATGAGTGCGGGTCAGTGGTACCCAGCGGTGAGGGCAGGTGGGCACAGGGGATGTGCAGCGCGGGGGTAAGGAGGGGCTGACCCCAAAATAGGCTCCTCCAATTTGCATGAAAACCCAGGAGCAAATCTGGGAGCCAAAGCCACCCGAAACACAAGCCCACAACATCGAGGAGCTAAATATTATTAATTATAATTAATTAATTATATTACATGTATTAAATAATAGCAACAACCTTGCGGTGGTCCAGGGTCTGGGTTTCCCTGGCTGGTGGGTCTTTTTTCCTCCTCTCTTCATCCCTTTCCCTGATGTTGATGTCCCTCTGCAGCCGTCACCCTCCATCCCTCTCTGCTCCTGGGACCGTCCCCCAACACTGCCCGCACTCGGGCAGCGGAGCCGGTGGCAGCAGGAGATGATCTGTCCCGGGGCGATGCCAGCTCCATGTCGAGGTGGTGGACAGACCCCTTACCCCTGCCCCTACCCCACCAGTGATGATGTCTTTACCATCCTGCCAATGCAGAGATGTCCTCGTTTAGGGATGTCCCTCAAAGTCCCAGTAATTCCAGTTTTGCCTGGATGTGTGCTCGGACCATGACCAGCCACCCCGTGCTGGGGACCCAAGCTGGTTCCTCCAGTGTCACATCTGGCAGAACAAACATCACCAGAAACCTTTAACTGGGGGTGGCTTAACCCATTTAAACTGGGAGGTTTGAACCCCCCCCCACCTCAGGGATGAGCCCACTCCTGCCAGCCCACGCGCCAGCCTTCCCACCTCCTCTGCGTTTAATTTTCTGATTTCTCTCAAGCAGCTTTTGGGGGCTGGTTTGAGGGTGGAGGGTGATGGCACCCGGCACAACCCCTGTGGAGGAGCTGGTTTTCCGCAGCTGGATCCCAGTGCGTTTGGGGTGGCATCACCCACTGCCCCTCCAAGGTGGGTTTTGGGTGAAGGGCTCCCTGTAAGCAAAGTGACGGGGCGGAGAACTTTCCCGGATAAAGGACAGGGATTAACATATTCCCAAGAAATCTGCCTCGGCCGTCAGAAGATAAAATGTTCATACCTTCTGAGTCATGAAAACCCCTGTGCTGAGAAGTGAGGATGGTGGGGAGGGGAGGTGCCCCGGCGTGGTTCCTCGTGTCTGACATCAGCACGGAACTGGCCATAAAAACGGTGACTGGAGGGGACTCCGCTCAGACGGCGACCGCGAGACGGCAAGCGGGCACCTCGCTGCGTGGCGGTAAGTGCAGCCCCTGCGCGGCTGAGCGCTGCTTCCCTCTCCCTCTCGTGATGCTTTTTGTTGCTGGATAATTTCCCCAACGCTGCTTCGCCTGCGTGCGCGCGTCTTTGTGTTTGTTCAGCGGCCGCAGCAAAACCGAGCCGGGACCAACTCCTGCCCGGCACGCTGCAAACTTCTCCTTTGCAAAAATCCTTGGAAATAAAGCTGCCGCCGTGTCCTTGCTGCGTCCGGCTTAACTCTGCTCTCCTGCTTCTGTCCCTCGCCCGGCTCCTTCGTTGCAGAAATCAAGCCCGCGGCTCAGCCCGCTCTGCGCAGTCCCACTGGGTGCCATAAAGCGCGTTACGGGGTGCTCCGGGTTTATCAGCTCAGCAGCCGGCTCCGGGGGTGGGTGCCGAGGGCATGGAGGTGGCCATCACCCCAGCCTCTGGTAGCAAAACCCATTTGTGCCTCCAGCCCCACGTTTCGGCGCTGGGGACCTCTGCCCATCTCCCATGCTGTGGGGTCCCACCACCATGGGTGTACTGGGGGTCCTGGACAGAAAGGGGTGATGCCAGGCCCAGCCTAAGGTGCTAGGCGAGGACAAAAACTGATTTTAATTAACACAAGGGTTGTACAACTCACGTTTGCAGAGGAGATTTTTCCCCAGAGGTCTCAGCCCCGGCACAACCCCTGGGTTTTGATGGAGCTGCCCCATCCCCGTTGCATCGCAGCCGGCCAGAGGATGCTGTCACGGTCACCCCATCCCCTCCATCACAGCCATCCCCACCGCCTTTCACCCAAGTAGGGTGTCTCTGCAGTGGCCAAAAAAAAAAAAAAAACTCTTCGCTCCTGCAGCTGTGTCGGAGGCCGCAGCCTTCGTGGGATCAGCGGGAAGAGCCGAGGGGACCGGGAGGCTTTGGGGCCGAGGCGCCGTGGCCGGAGAGTGGCGGGAATGAAGCTGGGGGCCACCTGTCTCCTGTGCCTGCTGCTCGCCTGCCTGACCTTGCCCGTCGCCCGCGGCCGCATCCACGAGCGCTCCATGGAAATCAGGAGTAAGGAGAGCAGGAGTAAGGGACTCCCCACCTCCTGGCCCCTTCGGCATCCCCAGACTCAGCTCCATATGGGGTGGGGGGGGCGGAAGGCAAGGGGGGGGTGACTACATAGAAGCAAAACTTTGCTTTGAAACAGCCTTTGCAACAGCTTTTATCCCACCCCAGCCCCTTTTCCCACACCCCTGGGGTTTATTGTCCCCCCCCCACCCATAGGTGCAAGGCCCTGTCTCCCCTCCATGTCCCCCTCCCCAACCCGTGACAATTCCTCGGTTTTTGCCTTGCAGACCCGGACATTGACCCCTCCTGGTACACGGGGCGCGGGATCAGGCCGGTGGGGCGATTCGGGAGGCGGCAAGCCCTGGGCAAG
>JAAGAY010073254.1:0-40919 GCA_011801015.1 Ardeotis arabs | reverse complement strand
TTGATCATTCATGTGTCCTGTCATCACTTTTTTGCACTCCCAATTTACTGAAGAGGGGTAAGCAGAGAGCTGCTAGGGAAATGTCCTGCCCTGCCCTCCCGTCTGCAGCAGGATGAATTTGCCATCCAAACCTCCGGAGCCTTAGCGTGAAGGCAGTGGGTGCAAAAGCCAGCAGAGGACGGGTGAGGTTATTCAGTACTTCAGAGGCGTTTCTGAGTGCTTTGAGGGTTTGCCAGTGACTCCCTCAGTCGGCTTGGTTCTCAGGCAAGGGTTTCTCGACCAGTTAAACACGGCTGGGTTCAAGGGAGTGTGAGATAAGAGTGAGTTACTTCTCACATGGGGTCACTGCTGCAAGACGACAGTGGGAACTTTGGATCCGGGTAGGAAGCCGCATCGCTGGGGGATGCCCCGGGAGGAATGGGCAGCTCCAAGGGAGAGGAGCTGTGCTGGACGGCTGCAGTGAGAAGGGGGGACGTTGTGTCTGCAGGGCCCCGCCAGCACGATGTGGGCAATGCCAGCAGACCCAGAGAGCAGTTAGCACTGGCGGCGAGCGATGCGCCAGCTGGGCCACTTGAGGCATTGGTGGCGGCATTAGGAAGGGAGCTATGAGATTCATGCCTGGCCATATTTTTCACCAGGGCCTGTCCCTGGCCGTGGCCCTAGAGGTTTGAGTGATGGCGGAGATGGGTTACTCTCCACCGCCCAGACGAAGCAGGGGCCGGGGCCGGGCCGGGCCTCCTCCAGGCCCTCCGGCAGGGAACTACAGCCCCCAAGAGGCCTTGCGCGGAGCCCGGCCGTGCAGCGGCTATAAGACTACAACTCTCAGCAGGCTGTGCGCGGCCGCCCCGGGGCCAGCGTTGCCGGCCGGTTTTCGGTTCGGTGCCCGTGCCCGGTAGCTCCTTCCCCCTCCCTTTCCAAGGTGTGACTGGGCCCCTCTGTTTTCTCTGCGGGCTTTGGCCAAGTGCGTGAAGTCCCGGGGGCCGCCGGCGGCCTTTCGGTTCCCAGCGTGCTTTGCGCGGCTCCCCGACAAGGATGGCGGCGGCGGCGGGGCCGTGGCGATAGGTGCGGGGCGATGCCGGCCCGGCCCCAGGCGCTGGCTCGGAGCGGTGAGTCGGGCTAAGCGGCAGCAGAGAGACCGTGCCCCGCCAGCCCCGGGGCTGCGTGAACGCCTGGGGCAACGGTCTTCGTCCTCTCTTCGGTACCGGTGAGGCGGCGGCTGAAGAGTGGGCCCAGCCCTGGGCGGGCTCAGGCGGGAGCGGGTGGGAGGTGGTGGAGCGAGGGAGGCAGGGGGAGCGGGAGAGTTCGGGGAAGGGGAAGTGGAGACCCTGCTGCTGTCAGGGGGGCGTGGGTGCAGCCCGATCCTCGCTGGGGGTGCGATGAGAGGTGCCAGACCCCAGTTACAACACGAGGGGTTACCATCAGAGGTCAGGCACGTCAGACAGGGGCTTAGAGGCATTTTGGGATCCACTTTCATGGAGTTATTCCAACTTTGGCAGCGCAAGGCCCAAATAAGTGATGTGCTCTAATTTGGCCCTGCTTTGTGAGGGGCATTGGACCAGAGAGATCATCCAGAGATTTGTTCTGATCTGTGTTACTGTGTGATACTTAAAGGGGGCTCCTGAGAAACATGGGAGCAAACTTTTTAGCAGGGCTTGTTGCAATAGGACAAGGGGTAACGGTTTTAAACTAAAAGAAGGTAGATTTAGCTTAGACACAAGGAAGAAATTTTTTATGCTGAGGGTGGTGGAGCACTGGTCCAGGTTGCCCAGAGAGGTGGTGGATGCCCCATCCCTGGAAACATTCCAGGCCAGGTTGGATGAGGCTCTGAGCAACCTGATCTAGTGGGGGATGTCCCTGCTCCTTGCAGGGGGGTTGGCCTGGGTGGGCTTTGAAGGTCCCTTCCAACCCAAACCATCCTGTGATGTTTAAGGGAAGGAAGCTGCCGGCAGCAGTGCTTTGTGGATCCAGAAGTAAGGAGCGAGGGAGGATTTGGCACTCTCCTGCTCGAGTGCTTCTCTGGAGTGCTGGGTGGGTGCAGCAGACTGTCAGTAAGATGATCACGGTCTCCTAGATATGTGCCTTTTTGTGGTGAACAGACCTATTAGGGGCAAGCCGTTGTGGATTGGGATGAGGAAGGGCTGTAATTTTTGGATTGTTACAGTGCAGCAAGCCTGACTGAAAAATAAATGAGGGCTGTGAGACAGGTTGGAAAGAGTGCTAAACCTAGCAATTCTGTCTTGAAGCATGGGAGGTGGAACCTGTACAAGTTTTGGGTTTTTTTTTTAGGTGATCAAGGTATAAGAGCTGCATTCAGAGGAGAAAAATGTAATGCAAAGAGATCAAAATGATTTCTCTCTTGTCTGTGTTCATTAAGAAGGTTCTCCAACCATGTAATTTTATTTTGTGGGGGTTTATAAGAGGATATGTATTGTTTGACGTGCTGAAGCGGTGTTATGGAACAAGTGCAGTGAACACTGCCACGCTGCTTCTCAGCTGCTCTGAGCAGCCTGAAAACTGCTCTGCTGTGGGAAGGACCAGAATGAGCTCACTGTAATGCTGCTGTGTATGAAGAGTTTTAGGGAATGCTGGAAGATCTCCCAGTTGGTTGAATGGGGAGCTATCAGCTACCTTTGGATTTTCGAAAGGTGTTCAAGAAGGTTTGCTGCTGAAGGCTGTTAAAGAAGTTAAGCTGACGTAGAAGAAGAAGGTTGTTGCTTAATTAAATAATTAGCTAAAAGATCGGAAATGGAAGATCCAACTGTCACAGAGGGGAGTTTCTTTGTGTCTTTGCTAGAGCCTGCATTCAGCATATCATAAACAGGAAAAAAAACCAGTGAATGTTGAGGCAATTTAATTTTTCCTGTGAAATCAACTGATCTGTTGCAGTAAAGAGAAGTGCTGTCAGTGAAGCTTTAAATTCTTCATCCTCACGGGTGGCTGAGTGACACGATAGCAGGTAATATTAACTGTAGGTGAGTACAGAGAGATGCAGCGTGGGGCAGAGACCATCACAACCCTACGGTTGCCTGTGTTTATCCACACATTTACGTAAAGTGCGTGTATAGCGCTGGGGTGTGAAGTGAACACGCAGGAGTGAGACCTTGGCGTGCTAATAAGCATTGCTTGAAGCAATTTTGCTCAGCAGTTGTACAAAAAGAGAACAAACCGGAGCATTATTATTTATAATTGTATAAATGATATATTTAATATATCATTAATATAGATTTTTGTATAAATAACAATTATTTATAATGGTGTGCACACATTTTGAACATTGTAGACAAATGTGGTCCTTTCACCTCAGAAGGAGGTGAAGGAGAGGTTTAGGGGGTTTGGAGGAAGTAGATAAGGATAGCTGAAGACAGGGGAGAAGTTCAGTGGTAGGAATGAATGCGTATGTGTTTGTGGAAGCTTTTGTCTGGAAGAGGTGATTGAGTGGAACGTGCTAAAGAGCTGTAAAATGACAAGTGGAATGAAAGTAGAATGACTGTTCACTGCTTCAGTACAACTCATTGGTTACTCACTGCCAGTACAAGAGCTACAGCATCCCAAATTAAATTATCAGGTGACAAGTACAAGAGGAAAGGGAGCTGACTTTGGGAGCTCTGGTAGGGGCTAAAAGGTCACAAGGCTTCCAAAAAGGCCTGCACAAAAATTCCCTGACGAAGAATCAGTTTGTTGCTGTGGAGCTTGTGACTCTCAAACATCTGGAAGCGGAGGGAATATTTTCATGAAACATCACTGTGGTTTTGGCCGTTTGGTACACTCTTCCCATCTGAACTGGCCGATACAGAGACAGGTTACTTGTGCCCACAGATTTTTTTTGAGAGACAGTGCAGGGATTTTGATGAGGTTGAGAGGCCTTACATACCTTTCCTGCCCAGGAAACTGGACAACTTGAGCACTGGTTGATTACAGATGTTTAGAAGGACCTGTTTATTTTGCTATGTGTGTTTCTGCTTATGCAAAATTCAAATGTGATGTATTTGATTCCAGTTAAAAGTCTGTTCAAACCTGTGCTAGCATAAATGCTTTTGATTCACCCTTTTTCTGTTATACTAGTGCACACTTTTATATGGATCTGGCATTTTTTTTTAGAGTGAACAGAATTAAGATTTAAAAAGTTATAAACAAAATTCTTCAGTCAGGGCTGAAATGTTCATCTTGGAGGATTAAAGGTGGATGGATTCAATAAATAGATTATTTTATATTTTTTTTAAGGACTCTTTTGTCTTCACAATGTTTGGGGACTTATTTGAAGAGGATTATTCCCTTCTTTCGAACAATCATTGTGGAAAAGGGAAGAAATCAAAGCCCAGAGATTCTGAGCCTCCAGCTCCCAGGGGTTTCACCAACCTAAGTGGTATCAAAAATCAAGGTGGGACCTGCTACCTCAATTCCCTCCTGCAGACTCTGCTTTTCACACCTGAATTTAGAGGTAATACGTTCCAAATCTTCTTAAAGTAATGTTGGAATTGATATTTTACAGTGACTTGCAGTTCTAGTTATTTCAGAAACGCCACAAACAGATTGTTTTGTGTAAATGAGAGAGGTTATTCTGTCCATAAAGTGTCATTAAATTTTTAATGCAACCACTGCAATTCCTGAAAAGAAAAAAAAAAGGTTTTGACGTTATTTTGCCATGTAAACACTTTCATGCTTAATTATGCTTTATTGCAATAGCTTGAACCCGTTATGAGGATGAATGATCTATTCAGAAATGTTGTTTAATGTCTTAATGTGCCAAAAAGAATAGCGTCATAGTGCTTGGCAGTCAAAATACAATAAATCTTTCAAGAGGAGACATTATCTGTTTTTAAATAGACATTTTTCCTTACGTTTGCAGAGGCACTGTTCTCTCTAGGACCTGAAGAACTTGGGACTTTGGATGACAGCAGTAAGCCAGATACAAAGGTATTTAAAATTTTCGTAACGTTGGTCACTGCTGAATGTTGATGTGGAAGAACATTGGTTCAATTTGCATGAAGCCTTTAACGAGAAGGAGTGAAAGCCCAGCTTTGGTACTGAAAGACAGTTTGGTTGGCCGACACTTGATTTTGCACACAGAAGTAAGTTTTCAGTGCCATAAGCTGTGACTGCAAAAGTAAGATACTGAGCAGAGTATAGCAGAGATCGTTTTGTCTTCAAGGGGAGCAGGCACAATCCTAAATTTTGTACAGTCCTTTTTTAGATTTTTCTCTTCTGTAATTAAAGCTGCAGTGCTATGACTTCCTTGCCACCAGAAAAAAAAAAACTCAAAGTGTACAGCCTAGACAACTGCAGTGAGGCTGTCTGAACGTGTAACAGCCCACCCATGCACAAGATGGTGCAAGACTGGAATTTAATTTTTGTTTAAACGTGGTTACTAAAGTTGACTATAGAATTTCATTCTTTAGTTCTCAGGTTAAAGTGACAAAACTGGTTGCTTGGAAACTTTTTTTCTTTGTAAGTCAAAGATAAATATAGGTAGCTGATCAAACTTGTGTACATTAACCGTTCTCCTTTCCACCTCGTTCCACCCCCCCACCAAACCCTTTACTGAGCAAGGAGTAGCACATGTTAAGTCTGTATGTCATGATGTCTTGTAGCTGAGTTCTTAGGGTTTAGTATTATGAGAAAGATCAGAGAAAGTTGTCCTTTTTTACTATGGTGATGGCTTAATTTTAATCCATGCAGTTCTGCTTTGTCACAGAACTAAGGTGAGGCGCTGTAGATTTTTGGGAACAGTCCAACTGATGTTCTGGTGTGAGTTGGGGTAACGTGTGTTGTGAAAGCCATAGGCAGTGGTGGTTTATAACAAGTTTTATACTAAATTATTTTTCTTTTTATTTAAATGGCTGGTTTGAAGACTCTTTCTGATCTGTTGGATATATTCTGTTTTTTATTTCTAGGTTCGAGTAATTCCGTTACAACTTCAACGGTTATTTGCCCAGCTTCTGCTCTTGGATCAGCAGGCTGCCTCTACAACAGACCTGACAGAGAGCTTCGGGTGGAACGGCCATGAGGTACAAAGCACCATCAGTGATAAACTTTTTCCTGAATGAGAAGGTTTTTTTGGAAGTCTGACATTTAAGCAGTATCTTAAAATCCTTCAGGCTGTGGAGATAGCGTTGAATTGGGTCAGCTGTTGTTGTATACTGTTGAATCTCCACGTCGAGTACAGGCCAGTTATTTATAGTGAGCAACCGAAGAAAACTGTTCTGTTAGATAAAATTTCAGTAGCTTTTCAGTAGTTTTTACAGGAACATTTTTCTAACAGTAATTAGGGTTCTTGTCCTTCAATACTTAGATTCTTACATAAATTGAACTGTGAACTCACCTTAGATTTTAGTCTAAATCTACCCAAGTGAAAGTGTCTTATGTGGGTTATAGTTTAGGTACTCGTAGCTGTGCAGAGAGCATGACTAAATGAAGAATAACAAATAATAGTAAAGATTGTAATTTACTACTCAAGGTAGTAAATATATGGGTAGTCATTGAGGCAGCTTTGTCACGCTTAATATATGTTGTTTTTAAGCAATAAGCAAAGCAGATGGCACTATCTGATTTCTTCAAGTTTGTTTTCTTTTATCATGCAGGAAATGAGGCAGCATGATGTGCAGGAATTAAATCGGGTTCTGTTCAGTGCTTTGGAAACTTCCCTTGTGGGGACTTCAGGTCATGACCTTATTAATCGATTGTACCATGGGACTGTTGTCAAGCAGATTGTTTGTAAAGAGTGCAAGAATATCAGTGAGACACAGGTAAAGCCAGAGGTTTTTCCAGGATAGGTTTCTCTTCAGTCTGTTGAAGATACTTTAAATGTTCTTTCTTTTTTTTTTTTGAAGTCCAAAAGTAAGGACGTCTTTCTTGAGTGTCACTGG
The DNA here is from genome assembly GCA_011801015.1 of Ardeotis arabs. NCBI lineage: Eukaryota > Metazoa > Chordata > Aves > Otidiformes > Otididae > Ardeotis > Ardeotis arabs. The sequence goes on along the minus strand of JAAGAY010073254.1, from coordinate 34,056 downwards.
TGGCCTTGTTGCACCTAGGTAGTGTGTATTGGTTAGGGCACTGCAGACTTGAAAACACCTGAAAATTGTGTATGACTTTGTTGTTAAGTCTTGGCTGGCATTTTCTAAACCACTTACGTAAGGCCGTGACTCAGAGGTGAAAAAACAAGCGTTATTGCATTTTCTACATCGGCAAGCGTTGGCTTTATTAGATGTAGTTAGGAGAGAGCTGAACAGTGGGGTAACAACAGTAAAACACATCTTTACATTCTTTTACTGCTTTTTGTAATTTTAAAAAGCATTCCTTCTTGTTGTTGTTTTGTTTTAATTAATTTCTCTTATGTGGCTATTCGGGGTTTGGTGTGGTGGTTTTTTTTTTTGTTTAGTGTTTTTTTTTTTTTTTCCCACATCTGCTGTGGTGAACGGGATGAGTATCTTTCTAATGTATCATCAACTTACACCACTTGCTACCTTATTTTTCTATTGTACTTCTGCATAGGAAGATTTTTTAGACCTAACAGTGGCGGTAAAAGGTGTTGCTGGCTTGGAGGAGGCCCTGTGGAACATGTATGTAGAAGAAGAGTACTTTGAAAATGAGAACCTGTATCGATGCGGAGCCTGTGATAAACTTGTTGAAGCTTCAAAGGTAATGCACTGGTGATTCTCAGTGTTCAGTTTGCTGACAGTTAGGAACTTTGTTTATATTGCTGTGTCTGCCCTCTGTCTCTGAAAAAAAAAAAAATAAAAAAAAATCTGCATCTTTAATCAGATGGTAAATAATAAGAGAATGCCAAAATCTGAGCTGTTTTTTAAACCTCAGCAACTATGTCAAGAAAAGCTCGTGTGATTAATTTCTTGACTTGAATGTTGTTGCAGTCTTTAATCTAGCCAGTGGTGAATGGAATGACGTGTGATTTCAAGGGTATTGCATCATTCACACACCTCTACTGCACCTGGCTTCGTGCATTTCAGAGGATAGGCTGAAAGATAAGCTAGAGAGTAAAGAAAAAGTAAACAAATCCATGTCGTGAGGAAAACCGTGGAAATTCTCTTGTGAAGAGCCCAAATGGGAGAGAAAAAGTAACGAACAACTGTTGCTCTGCGCAGGGAAATGGGATCTATTGATCCAGGTATTGCATTGTTTCCCTGATGCTGAACAGGTTCTTGCAGTGGTGAATTAACACTTTAGTAGGTGTTTTGAGTTGTCCTGTATTGCTAGAGCCTTCAGGTGAGTAAAAATGTATCCATGCAACCACCACCACTTTGGGTCCTCTGTTACTGAGCTTTTCAACCACTTGCCGCATGCTAAGCCAGTGGCTTCCGACGGTGGGCACCACCAGGAGTTTCCCTCCATCTGAGAGGCCAGGAAGGAGCAGGATAAAAATCCAAGCAGAGCAAAGCTGCAAAGTCATGTTCCTGCGGTCAGAATACAGACTGTGAAAGTCTCCTTCAGGCTGTGGCTTGAAGATGCTTTTGAAGGATGTGATGGGTTTGTCTGAGTTGTCCTGCTTTGTCATAATCTTCTCGTTAACATTTTACTGCTTTGGTCTGTGCTCAGCTGTGGGTAAGAACTGTTGGGTTTGGGTTGGTTTTTTTTTTTAAATACTTGTAAAGTCAAATGCGGTGACACTTGTTGACATGGTTGATGCTTGTCAACATTGGTATCTTCCAGAGGAGTTGTGTACGTGACCCTGAGTGCTTTGTTAGAGGGTGGCATGGCCATTAACACTGGTTACTGTCCGCATGCCAGGGCAGCGTGCAGCATCCTTGTGCTGACAGCTTATCCCTGTTTGTTGGTTTGCAACAGTTTGAACTGGTTTCCCTAACACAGTCATTGAATTTAAGACTTTTTATGTGCCTTGTCATCCGTCCCCTTAGCCAGGGCCAGGGAAGGGCAGCCCAGCGAGAGCTTTATGGGAGTTGTATGTCTTTGAATTGCGTTTTTCCAGAATGCTAAAAGTGGTCTTTGGTTTTCTTCTGTGCAAATTTTTCATGTCGTAATTTTTTAATAAAAAGTTACTCTTTTTCTGTTATTCCCACTATTTTTTGTAAAGGGGAAGCAGACATAGGCTGGTAGTGCACTCTACCTTTGACATACTCTGCCCTCTTCACAACAGCGAAGCTCTCTGGCCTGCTGTAGTGGCTCTCCAGACCTTGTATCACCCTGAACATGGAAAGGAGTGGGTTGAAAGGCAAGCTGAGGACAGGTGAAGTTAATGAGTGACTCAGGAGTTCAGGAACACTTGCTAGTGCTTCGGATGGTTTGATTACAAGGACTTGTTTGAGTTAAACTTTGCTGGGTTCTGGGGAGGGCGAGATAACAGATGCTTAGATCTCAAATATGGTCATCCGTGCACGATGTGGGAACTCTGAACTTGCGTAAGAAGTCACATAGTGGGAAGGACACCAGGGAGTGCATGGACAACCCCAGGAGAAGAGGGGCTGCGCTGGAAGGAGGGCCGTTACATCAGCATGACCGCTGCCCGTGGCCTCGCAGGCATGAGGTGCGTGATCTCAGCGGCCCATAGTGAGAGTCAGCACTGGCAGCAGGTGAGGTGCAGGCTGGGTCACTCGAGGCTTGGTGGCAGCATGAGGTAGGCAGCTGCCTAACAATGTGACCACCTGCCCACACCTAGACTGTTTGAAAGGCAAGGTGGCCCCCATCTACCGCTACGTTCTTCTCTTCCTTCAGTGTGCTGTGGGTCTCTGGGTGTTAGTCTTACCTCTTTTTTGTCTTGGCCTCTAGAAAATGTAATAGTTGAAGAATCTTGTGTTCCAGAACTCTGTCAAATTTTAGTTGTACAGTCTGATTAGCACTCTAAACTTGGAAGAGCATGCAAAATCCTTTATGCCACTAAGCTCTGCACAGTAGTCTTTGCAATTGACACAAATGAAATACCTAATTTAGGGAGTTTCTTAAACAATGTGTGTGTTCCTGAGAGGCTATCTGGTGTGGCTCTGCAAATGGAGAGTTGTGTGGAGACACTGGAAAGGCTCAGAGTTGTATTTGTTGAATCTACACTTGCATTCAGAGGTGATACAAGATGGTTGGTTTTACTTCACACCAGAGTTCTTAACGTGCTCACACACCAAATGGTTTGATCTTGATTGATGTTCTTCCTTACTAAAATGTGTTGGCTTTTCTGCCTCGGAGGCCCTCCTCTATATAAATGAGGGAGACTTTAACCCTTGCTTGGTTGTTCTGTGGCTGTATGGTCTTGCAGGATACACCTACCCCATGCCGCTCCGGCACAGCGTGGTGCTCCTTTACTGTAGCCCACAGATCTTCGTCCAGGCCCTCTTCTTTGAGCAGCCTGGCAGATCTGAAGCAAAATGCCCCCATGTTATTTTCTGGTGACATTTTTCGGACCATTTCTGTTGCATTTGGAAGCGACCCCACAGTCACTCAGCAGCGGGCTGCAAAATGCGTGTGGGAGTGATCTCTTTTTCTGGACAGTAGACACCTGTCAAACCTAGGTTATATTGCAGAGAGGATCATGTCTGACTTCCCATGTGCCTTCCTGAAGTGGAAAACTCCTTAACAATCATTGGAATAAACTTCAGGTGAAGTGCAAATGCTGTGCTTGGAGGAGATGACCAGAAGATTAATAAGTCCCAGCCTCAGCTGAGGTCCTTCCCTCGGAGCAGAAGCAAGCACATAGGCTACGTTTGTAGGTTAAGCCTCATTCATAGTGCTTTTGGTTTTTTCTGTGCCAGAAGTTGAGCGCCTCGCTGTTCGTCTGGGTATGGCAAAGCTACCCCGAAGCTGTGTCGCTCTTCTGCAGTGCCTGCTGTTCAGCAGCGGTTGAGCATTTGCGCTTTTTGCTCTGGGCTCCCAGGGTCTGTGTGGGACTGTCGGTGGCAGGGGCCAAGAGCAAAGCTGCTGGGAAGATGCTGTACACTCTGACTTCCTGCGTAAGCACAGACCCTAGGGTTTGAAGCAATTGCTTCTTGGTATAAAATTCAAGAAAATCCTCTCACAAAGAACTTGTGGGCTATGAAAATAAATCTACCGACTACAATTGCAGCAGTGTCCTCTGTTTTCTGTAGCAGGATGAAGTGTGGGACTGATGATCACCATTCAAGGAAGGTGTAGGGCTTAACAGAAGGGAAAGATCTTGATTGCTTTTAGGATGTCTAATTGGTAGGGAAATTGAGAATTAGGGAATACATTTTAAAAATGAAAACACTGGTCATGTCTGCCTGGTTGTAACAAAGCTTTGTTGGAAAATAAAGAGTTGACCATAGCAAAGTGGAAACGCTATTCTGTGTAACCGTGTGCTTACGACTTTAAAAAATCATTTTACAGTCTGCTAAACTACGCAAGTTGCCACCCTTTCTCACCATTTCTCTCCTGAGATTTAACTTTGACTTTAAGAAGTGTGAACGATACAAGGAAACGAGCTGCTACACATTCCCTATCCAGATAAATCTGAGGCCTTTTTGTGAGCAGGTATGTACTGTTATATTTGTTAAAGTTTCTGCACACTCTGTAGAGAACTGGTATCTCAAGGACAAGTTATCTTTTGTTTTACGTTTGTCAGGGCAGGTTGTTCGAGAAACTTTGCGGGATTCTTCTCTGTCCCCAGTTCCAAATTTTTGGACTTCCAATTTGTTTCCAAAAGACCACTTGCTAACTGAGTGGGAAAAACCTTGTAGCTATAAAAGGAGAAAGAGTATAATAATGACCTAAAAAGATTATATTCGCCTGAAAGGAAGATTCTCACCTAGAAATTGAAATTAAATTCGGTTTTGTGTTGTCATCGTCTGATAACATCATGTATAAAATTAACTATGTATGTTTTATGTGCCTGTAGTTACTTCATTTGTCTTAGGAATCTGTTCTTTGCGTTCATATAGTTGGATTATAAATGGAGCTATACAATTGCTTGATGACAATTTTTGATCCTTAAAATATATAACGAATATATTTGCTAGAGGCACTGTTATTGCAAAAGATATTTCTCTTATTGAAATGTTGCAATGCAAGCTTGGAAATTTCTCAGTGTTTGCATTTGAGGAAGCCTTTTTTTTTTTTCAGTTGGTTTGTGTATATAATAAATGTTGCTTGTTTTTTCTTTAGTCTTTTAGACAAAATAAGCCTGGCTATGAACAAACAGGTTGAGCTGTTTTAGTATTTGCATCAATATTCCATTATTTTAAATTTTTAATTTTTTATTTCCAGTATTGTTCAGAATCATGCTTTAAAAGTTGCTTAATAAGCCTGTGACTTGGTCTGTGGTTTGTGTCAGTCCATGCTTGTGTTCTCCGGCACTGAAAAGCCATTTCAATATCTGCGCGTGCGAATGCACACTGAGAAATATCCGAAGCCATGGTGATGGTGTAAAACTGGCCTTGTGTGAAAGACTTACTGATAAATATTATTGTTGTTATTATTGTTCTTCTTTTAAAGACTGAAATGGATGATTCAGAGTACATGTATGAGCTCTTCTCTGTTATTATACACAAAGGTGACTGCTATGGAGGACACTATCATGTTTATATCAGAGATGTGGATGAATTAGGAAACTGGCAGTTACACGTAAGTCCTAAAGGTTTTTCTTCCTTGCTTGATATGTCTCATTTTTCAGAAGAGTATCAAGAGCTAGTGGATAAAATGTACATCCAAACTAACAACTATTTTAATGAGACGTTTGGTCTCTTTCTGGTTTCCACGGTGGACCATCTCTGTCAGGATTTTGTAGCAGATTTTAGCTTTCCAGCCCGCTGAACTATCTAGCATTATTTGGCTCGCTTTGTCATTCCCAAATGAATGAATATCTTTGCTTAAGACTAGCGCAGTCATTTTAGTGGATGACTCTGGATTGCTCTTCGTAAATAACACAAATCCCTTTTCAGTTAAAAAAAGTGATAATGGCTATTCTATATGAAAAGATAGTCTGCAGTGGGTGGCAGAGGCAGCTTACCAGAGCTTCCTTCACACTGAATTGTGCATGCTAATGTTAGTACAGACTAATCAAAAACCGCTAGTGTGTGAAACAACAGTGTTTGTGAGCCTCTTATTTTTCTTATACAGGAAGAAGAGGATAGGCGGATTGACGATAAGGCTTTAAGAGATACCGAAAAAGCGAAAGAAGTGGAAAATCCGTTAGCAACGTTGGAAGGGATTTTATCAGAGGTATGGCGTGTAAGGAGTTGATTGCTTTGATTCTGATACTAGGGAACCTGGAAGAAGGGGTTAGCATCTGCAAGAGTGCACAAGTTGAAGTGTACAGAACTTTTCTGAATTTACTGTGAAGCAGATGAAACTTGTAACTTAACCTAACTTTAAGACCAGTAGTGACTCTTCATACAGAAAATGCCGTATTTCTTCAGTTGCTTACCAAAGCTGTTGCAAAAGGTGATGTTACATTGGCTTATTAACAAACAAGAATGATTTGAGCGCTTCAGAATTTTGTGTTGATCTCTTGACTTGTGTATCCTTCCTTATCCTAGTTTTTAATTTCTCTGTAGGAAGAATCTAAACAAATTCCTGTGACTCAATTAGGGCAGAAATTATTGAAGAAAAAAGGGGTGCCCTGGAATAAGAAATACCGAAAACAATATGGAGGATTACAAAAGGTAATATGCGTGTATGTTTGTTTGTTTTTACTGTTAAGATAAGTTTACATTTATATTTCTATTGAATAGCCAGTAGGATGGCAATTGAAAACACTGGCACTTGGACTAGCAAGAGCATGTGTAACAGAGGTTTGTACGATAAATTAGTGGACTGGGGAACACAGACAAATTTCTCAAGGGATTGTCTGCCTGAAAGCTTACATCTTATTTTCCGTCTGTGTGGCTGGCCTATAAAAGAATTAACTTTATCTCCTGAACCTTGTGTCTGTGGATGAAGCTGCAACAATACTGCTGCCACTTGAATGTAAAAGCACTGATGAGAATTAACGAATCGTAGAATGTTTTGGGTTGGAAGGGACCTTAAAGATCATCTAGTTCCAACCGCTCTGCCGTGGGCAGGGACGCCAGAAAAAATGCGGTACCACTTCACGATCGTAACAGAAATGAGATTTTGAAAATGTATGCCACTTTTTGTTGATTAGGGCATGTCCATAAAATTAACAGTTCCAGTAAAACCTTGTGTTTGTCTGATTGGTTACTGTATTTTCTAATGCTTTAAGGAAAATACTTTAGCATTTCTGTTACAGATACATGGAAAATTAATGTTTGACTGTTTTCTGAGTAGAGCTAACAAAGCAGTTTTCACAATAAATATTTAAAAGTAGTTGTGAAATCTGAATGTGAGTCTTCTGGCGAGGTAGATGCTTTTCTGACTTTGACGATAAAGTGATAGAAACAAGTTGTGAGCAACCCAGTGGCAACCATTTCAAAGTTTGAGTGCTGTTGTGAATATTAACAAAGCTGACCTTTCACAAGTGCTAGATCTATACCAAAAGCACATTGATCAGTGCAATACTTACTATTGGAATAACTGTAAATTGTTTTACACTTTTGGAAGTATCAAGTGAGCTTTTGATTACGATTGAAACTGAAATTCAGATTTTGTAGGTTTGTTTGGGGATTTTTTTGAGGAAGTTGGGTAGTTTTTATAGTTCTGGGGGGGAGATTGGAGGGTGGTTGGTTTCCACCACCCCATCCTTCAAGAGCCACGATTTTGTTTTGTGTCATTTGAACACCGAGCTCGTTTAAAGTATCTGCATGCAGATAAAATGAAAGTAGAGTACAGAGTGGATAAGCTGGGCGAAATGGAACAAACAGGTTTTAAATTCTTGAGATGCCACAATGGGCAGCGTTAGTTTGGGTAAGGTACAACTCAGCAGAGCAGAACTGAGCTCAAGAACCCTGTCTGGTAAGTATAGAAAGGAGCAGTTCTGCGGAGACTAGGGAGTGGAAAATACCAGCGTTAAAGGGCCAAACTAGTTGGAGTGGTCCTCTGGGCGTCTGATAAAGCAGAGGCTTTTTGATTGCCTATGGAGCATCACTCCCTATGCTACCTTTCCAGGGACAGAGAGTATGCGCTTCTGAGAAGTGTTTTGAAAGGACTCCAGTGTCTCAAGCAATCTTTGACATTCAGAAGTTAGTCTGATTTAATTCTAAGCGATTCAGATGTGTTGAATCCGATGCTTTTGCAATTTCCTGCCTGAAGAGTGTGAAGTTATTTAGGAAACGAAGCCAGCAGCAGCATATAAAAGATGAGGCAGAAAAGTGGTGGTAGGGAGAGTACATTTTCCACTCTAAACTGAGGAAATATGTGAGGAGGGTCATAAAACTGTTTGAAGGCATGGGGTTTGTGTATCAATTTGAGGATGAATTGGGTGAAGTACGTAATAGTCTACTGTATTTAAAATTGGACATCTTCATCTTGCTTTCCTTTTAGTATTTGCAGGATCATCCTCAGATATTTCATTTCAGTCCTGATGGAAATAAGGTTGGTTTGAAGGAAACTCGCAAGTTCCTGTTTAAGTCAGATTCTCAAGGACAAAATCTCCAAAGTCCTCCTCAGAACAATGACATCCACTGGAATTCAGAAAAAAAACCTACAAGGCTAAGGGACAGTTCTGCTAGTTGCCATTGGTTTGATCTGAATGATTCAGAAGTCCAGCCGATCAAGGAAAAGGATATTGAGAAACAATTTCAGGGTAAAGAGAGTGCCTACATGCTGTTTTATCGAAAATCTCAGTTAAAAAGACCACCTGAAGGTATGCAAAGCTCATCTTAATATTCTGGAGGCTTCCTTCATTGACAGTTTGTTTTCTGGAGGGCAAAGGTTGTTGGGCATTTTTGTCCCTTCCAAGAGTTGAAGATAACAGTTCTCTTTCTAGCAATTGTTTGGAAAAAAAATGGTTAACTGAAGATACAAGGATGTTCCCTCCAAGGAAGCAGTGACCAGTTAATTGGCTGTAGCTGACACTAACTTTTTTTCTAGTACGCTTCACAAATATTAGGAGAACATCTCCTCCTGAAATAAATAAAAATTGTTGCTAATGGCATTCACATATCAGTTTCCCTTAGGGAAAGACTGATGGGAAGAAGTAAAAGCACTTGTTTGTGTCATCTTGCAGTTTAATTTTCCCTTTTGAAAGGATGCAGTGTTGTTGCTCTGACTTTTCAATGATTACCGTACTATAACGTCTCATCCTGATCACTTTTCTTGTTTGCCAAAACACATTTTAAGCAGCTGAGTCCAAACTAGCCTATATTATTTGTTGCAGCGCGAGGGAATCCAAGGTACCAGATTCCTGAACACCTTCTGAATGAAATGAATGCTGCTAATACTGAGCTGCAAAAAAAGAGGTATGTTAATGTAACTGTACAGTCTCTTAAACAGCATTCTTAGTCTGCAGATCTCCAAAGTGATGTAAAGTGAAGTAAACTCGTTGAGTAGAGCTGGATACTAAAATGACTCAATGTCATAGAGGTTCATTGAGGAACATGACTTGTATGTCCAGATTCTGTCTTCTACTAGTTCCCTGCCTCCCTGGTAGTGGTGTAACTAGGCATTCTACAGAACTCCTAGGGAAACTTACATACGGTTTAAAATTGTACCAATTTTTTTTTGTAAAAATCAGGGCAATTCTGGAAGAAGAATGGAATACATTGTCTTATTTATGTTTATGGAGGGAGTTCTCCGTTGGGAGAAAGGGGAATGGCTTGCTTTACTGTGAAACAAGAGATGAGTGGTATCCTTGGCCAGAAACGTGGAGGAAAGCTAGTGGTATTCTGGTCGGTCACAACTTTTCCTTCTGTTGAGGAACACACAGAACTGGTGGTGCACCTGAATCGCAGTTAAGCTATCAAAATGTACACACAAGAGATAGATGCCTTGTGGGAGATCTCTGTACTGTACAAATTTCACACCTTTATTTTTTCAATGGTGTATTTGTGGCTGTGTTTAACTACTAGGACTGGATGCAGGGTATAAAGGAGGAAGGTATGGCTGTGTCTGTCTTGACTCAGTTTCCATGCAGTTTTCTTTCCCTGCATTTCAACAGAGTACTGATCTGGAACGCAGCCTGAAAAAAAACCCTACTATCTCCAAATCCCTAAAGATAAAGCTTTTCATCCTTTATTTATAAAGTTTGTCGTTCTTTTGTGTTTCTTCGTCAGAAAGGTAGAAGCAAGGTGTAGAAACGTGCTGTCATAGTGCTCATGTGGAGGATGTCTACGCTAGCTCTGTATTGTGTGATGTGTAAATCGCTGTCCGCTTGGAACACCTCTTTGCTTACCCCTTGCTGGAGTGGGGAATGTGACAGTGAACTTAGTCACGAGGCTTTGGGTTCCAGGAGAACTGCGGAGAAGCATCTCTGAAATAACCTAGCCATTTGTTGGTGTTAAATTCACCGGTTTCTTATTCTGTTACTCTTTCGAAGAGCGGAATGTGACTCGGCGAGCAATGGCATTGATGTACATCTCCACTTGAGCTCGTGTTATAAATTTCACAATGGGGCTTTGCATCCTTCGCTTACTTGGAAAGAGAGCGTTGTGGATTTGACTGTTGATAGAAGAAAAACGCTAGGAGACCTTCGACAATCAATATTCCAGGTATTTGCGATATTAAAAGACCCGAAACACTTTGTGTTTACTTGAGCTGCAACATTTACATGTGTATTTATGCCACAGTTTTTATCTCAGTGAGAAATTTTCGACAGTAAATGTTATTTTAGGAGGCTAAAGACTATATGGGTTTACACGGAAGGAAACATTGATTTGAGGTCTTTTCTCGAAGTATTGAGGAAGACGTGAAATTGATGACACTTTAATTATGCAGATTTTTAAGCTCTAATAAGCTAAATATTTACATTTAGGCAGCATGTGCATAGGTATGGGTAGACACTTTGCAAAACTCCAGGCTTATTCGTAACATTTCAGTTTGCGACAGACTTGTCTTTGTACTTTCAAGAAGCTAGCTGGCCTTAAAAGGAAATAATCAGAGTAGTTTAAGAAAAACAAAAATTAGGTAAAAGAAATATTTAGCTTAACTATTGCATGTGGTATCTTTGCATTTATTCTGTACTATGATAAAGGAATGTGACAATTTGTAGAATGCTTTTTCATAGATTTCTAAATCAAAGCTGGCTTAGTGTCAGGAAACATTGCTTTTCCTGTACCTCGCAACCTTTGGTTACTGTCCAGTTGAGATTTTCTTTTTGTCTGTCCGGTGACAAGTCTGAAAGGCCGAGTCCTAACTCTTGACTGTTTTCTGTGTTACTAGGCTTGTCGAAGTAGATAGCTGTGACTCGCTAAGCGTCCAAGTGAGCCTGGTAGCCAGGCTCTCCCAGCTTTCCGCAAAGTTGTGATTTTGAGTGATGTCAGTTATTGCTTGCTGGTGTTTTATGTAATTTTTTGTTTTTATGATTCCAATTAGATGTTCGAATCCTGGGAAGGAGATATGATTCTCAGCATTGCCAAGCCATTACCAGCAGGACTGCATCTTTACCAGATACTTGATGGTAAGAGTACTGCATACAAGGCTTCCCTGTTATTTAGATGCTGCGTTTACTGCAGACATCGAGGATTTCATGTGCAAAACGTCTTGGAGACGTGTATTACTGAACACTCTTCAAACTTACGTGCAAGTCCACTGCTATTAAGTTATTTAAGTTATCGGCAATGCGCCCTTGCGGCCCAGAAGGCCAACGGCATCCTGGGCTGCATCAAGAGGAGCGTGGCCAGCAGGTCGAGGGAGGTGATTCTCCCCCTCTACTCTGCCCTGGTGAGACCCCACCTGGAGTACTGTGTCCAGTTCTGGAGCCCCCAACATAAGAAGGACATGGACCAGCTGGAGAAGGTCCAGAGGAGGCCACAAAGATGATAAGAGGGCTGGAGCACCTCTCCTGTGAGGCCAGGCTGAGAGAGTTGGGGCTGTTCAGCCTGGAGAAGAGGAGGCTCTGGGGAGACCTGATAGCGGTCTTCCAGTACCTCAAGGGAGCCTACAAGAAAGATGGGGAGAGGCTGTTCAGTAGGGCCTGTTGTGACAGGACTAGGGGTAATGGTTTTAAAACAGAGGGAGGTAGATTTAGATTGGATATCAGGAAAAAATTTTTCACGATGCGAGTTGTAGAGCACTGGAACAGGTTGCCCAGAGAGCTGGTGGATGCCGCATCCCTGGAAACATTCAAGGCCAGGCTGGATGAGGCTCTGAGCAACCTGATCTGGTTGGAGATGTCCCTGCTCCTTGCAGGGGGGTTGGACTAGATGACCTTTGAAGGTCCCTTCCAACTCTAACCATTCTATGATTCTATTTAGGACACTCTTATTAGTGAAATGAAGGTTTTTGACACCTTTATATATAATCTTTGTTGTGAAGGGCAGTAAGACTTCAGATCTTATGCAAGTTAAACAAACTTGCTGACAAAAGTCTATTGGTCTGTATTTTGACTTTGATTTGCTTATGAATGTTTGTTTTCATAGTATTTAGTAGGTAGAGAAGGTGATAGAAGAGAGGAGGCAAGGAGGCATCAAAGGTTAGGTCTTCATCTTAAATCTGACCTAACAAGAGTACATTAATTTATGAAGAGTACGTTAATATTTTAAAATCATGAGTTCTGTCTGCAGCTTTGCATTGTTACGTGCAATTTTAGGTGTTAGTCTTCAAAAGCCTCTGCAGCCATTTTAAAATTTTCTAGTCTTTGTGGTCTGTCTCACAAGATTAGGGTTCTACCAGAGCGAAACCCAACTTTCTGTGATGTTGACATCAAAATACAGGGGCACTCCTAGGTGCTGTAAATATTCCTTCAGATGCTAGTATAGTGCTTTAAATGACAATGACTATTAAAAAATCTGAATCTGACTTACGGGATGAACGTAAAAGAAACTACAGTATGGGTATTATTATTGCAAAGAATGGGCTTGGAACATACAGAAACGAACTCGTTTATTAAATCCAACCTTTCTATTTTAAAACTATTGATTCACTGTTAAATCTCATGTAGATAGTCCTGACCAAGCAGCTTTGCCAAGGGCTAACGTGGGCCTCGATTTGCAAGGGAGATGGAATCAAAGCCTTCGTTTTGCAGCCCTTTTTACTCACAGAGTGCCCTAGGGGTGTGTGCCCGCTTGTGTTGTTCTTGCTGCATGAGTGAACCCTAATTACCCAGATGATTTGCTCCTTTTTCAGGAGATGAGCTGACACTGGATGGCCTTGGGCTGGCTGATGGAGCAGACATCTTTGTGTGGAATGGGAAGGAGGTAAAAGAACCAAATACCCTCTCTCCTTGTCATTCTAAATAGTTAAGATGCAGTCTTCAGGCAGGTTTTTGGAAATGTCGATCTGTTCAGCAGATGTACTGCTGTACCAGCGTTGGCTTTGGGGACACCACTTCAGCCTCATGTAGGATACTTTGTTTTTACAACTTGTCAGTGTACTTTGTGTGATGTACAATGTGCTGCTTGATAAAATTATGAATAGAATTGTACTATGTAGAGTGTGATACAGTCAGATTGATAGGTGCCTATAGATACCCGGCGCCAGTGACACTGGAGCATATTCTGAAAACACCTGGTGCCTCTTGGAAGAAGATCAGTTGGTAGTAATGGGATAATAAAAACTTATGTCCCATGGTGAGTTATTCTACATACAAAATTATACCTATGAACGACTACTTCTGTGTATGGTCTCCCTGAAATACTCTGCTCCTTTTCTAGTGTTGCTTCTTCCTTTTAATATTAAGGCTTCTGCTTAACTTTCAGATACTTCCCTCAGGGGTTATGCAACACAGCATTTTATTGCATGTCTGTAATGGAATAAAATTTTACTTCTAAAAGATTTTTGTTGTACAAGTATGTTTTCTTTCTGATTTATCAAAAAAAACCCTAAACCAAACACAAAAGAAAACATCTAGTAATAGTCATTGTTGTCTTGGTTGTGCTTTTGGCATGGTCTTCACTGCTCCAGCTTCCTGTGTGATTAGAGTATCTTCAGCACGGAAATACATTCTTTGCCAAGATTGCATATCAGAAGGGCTAGATTTTAACATTTTGATCTGTTTCAGTCACACTTTTGGGTAGTTCTTTAATATAGGAATTTAGCCCCTCAGGATATTAATCTCATGCAGGCCAAGTGTCCACTGATGTCCCTGCTACTGTTGCCGATATGTTTACTATACATGCAGACTTGGAACATGCCGTAGCGTTATGCTTTCTCTTCCCAATGTCTTTGAGTCACTCTGGTTGACTGATCAGTAGGCATTTGGTCAAAGGTGATTTATTTCTAACGAGGAGAGAGGATCCATCTTTTTGTCTCAATTTTATTGTTGTCATTTATTACTGTCCAGTCTTTTTTGTATTTTATTCATCACCTCTGCATAAATTTTGCATTCTTTACTTCAGGTTGGTGGTACAAAGGTGATGACGGGCCCTGATCATGAACCTGTGGTCGTAAACGTTCTTCGTTTAGCGGAGTATAACGAAGGAGGGAAGGGTCAGCATTTCACTGAATCGCAGCACGTCTTTTCATGCAGCACAAAACTAGGTGACCTGCGCAGAGCCTTAGCGCCGTCAGGAGGAATCATCTTGAAGAACGGCTCAGGAGCAGATAAAGAAGCCAAGAACTGGGAAGTTTTTCTGGAAGAAGATATGAAGGAAACAGTCAAAAGGGTTGGTCTGACAGATGGATGCTCAGTACTAGTCTTAGACAGCCATGACCAGAGGTAACCGTTTTAATTACAAGTATAATTCAACAAAAAAAACAATTTTGGCAAAATCTGTGTAGTTAAAATTATGCTAGCTATATATTTTTTTAACTAATTGGCACTTTGAGCTTTTTAATTCAAGATAACATAATCTGAAATTTTGGGGATCAGTACTTATCCACTACTAGATATTTCCTTGCTCTTGAAATGCAGATGCCATCGCATCCTTTGACTTTCACTTGGAAAGGGAAAAACCTAGCGAGAAAACTTGTGCCCAGCGTGCACGTCTTTGGCATAATCTGAATTTCTGAGGTTTGAGTTGTGTGGTTCTCCATGAGACTTGGTGGAGTGAGAGAACAGAGCAGTATCAGAAGAGTATGCAGCTCTACTGAATCTCCCACTTGAATCTGAAGTTGCCAGGGGCAAATTTCTGGTCTCATTTCAGTTCCCAGAGGTTAGGTTCCTGTTTTCAGAGACATGTAGATGTGCTTATTACATGAATTCTGACTTTCTAGTTGAAACAGTACTGAACCATTGAGATAAAATCAAGCAGTGAGAGGGTTCTTCACCAAGAACTGTTTCTGTGGTTATCTACAGTAGCAGAGGCAGAGACAATCTCAAATTTTAGTTGTGACTAGGTATGCTTTACCATATTTTTTTGCAGAAGCCTTAAATCCAGCCTCAGAAATTGAATTAATCTCTGAAGTACCTTCAGAAGCTTAAGTCCCATTGAAAGACAGTTACCAAAACATGGTTTTTACTGGTTTACTCAGTAGCCAGCCCAGAGGTGCCTGGATGCTGCCTGAGGCATATGGCTCTTACTCTGTGACATGCCATCGCTATTAATGACCTAGGGTTAAATTTAGGATTAATTTGAGAGCTTAGGTATGTGGTGATCTAGCCCAGACAAGGTGTACTTTTCCTGTCTTTGACCATCTTCGCTCTGCTCACTTTTACAGCTTTGTGAATGTGTCAAGTGGCAATTTGACTGCTTTTACATATGACATCAGCTGGCTTCAAGTTAAAAACTTCTGTGGAACGGAAGACGAAGAGAAGCACGTTAAAATTACTGCCACTATTGAAACAGTAAGGAGTCTGATTGTTCAGGGGTGTAACGCAGGCTGTTTCCCTAAAGAGCTTGATCGGTGCACTTGGGCCAATTAGTGAGGAGTCAATTTAGCCTCAGGGCTGAAGTTTTTCTGTGATGAAAATAGCTTGCAAGTCGGAGTTACTGTTAGCGGAATACTTTGGCTGCTGTGTATTTAGACTCTCATGCTGCTAACTTAAACCAGTGCAGTCTACATTGATGTGTTTTAGTGTGAAACCATTTTCTTTTTGGATCATCCTGTAAATGTGTATTTGGTGAGGCTATGTCAGCAAAGAAAAGCTAAAAGAGGAGGAGCGTATTATTTCTTGCTTTCAATGTAGGATGGGAAAAAATGCTGGTTTTCCCCAAGGGATGGGCTTCTCTGGTGCCTTTTCTGCCTTTTAAATTATTTCTGTTACAAAAAATAGGAAGTACTACTTAGTTTTGCTCACAAAATTACTGTTTGTGAAATATTAGCCTTTTGATAAATCAAAAAATTAAATACCACTTTCTTTTCGTTGGAATAATTTTTTTAAGGAAAATTTCCACAAATGTGTTATGATAGCAGTACATTTATTTATTACGTATGTTTGGTCTGATAATGTTAAAGAAATGTTTTCTCAGCTGAGTATAGTGTTAACAGGAATCAGAACGTAACTAGGATGCATTTCAAGTGGAAGTTGCCTTTTGTGGACTGGCATTTGAAGAGCAGATGTGTTATTTG
This sequence comes from Ardeotis arabs, assembly GCA_011801015.1. Taxonomy (NCBI): domain Eukaryota; kingdom Metazoa; phylum Chordata; class Aves; order Otidiformes; family Otididae; genus Ardeotis; species Ardeotis arabs. Next base: position 17,654 of record JAAGAY010073254.1, on the reverse strand, counting down.
CCTTCTGTATTCGAGGTGTTAATATTGCTTTCTTTTAGGTGATGTCAGATATCAAAATGAAAGCGATACGAGAGCTTCGGCTAGAGGAGGAGTTAGGTAAGCGTTCAGCTGCCCTATCGAGAGATATGCAATAATGTTAGAATTTAATGGCTGGCTTCCTACTTTTTGCATCAGTCTATTCAAAACAGAAAATCCATTGCTGTTAGGAGTTTCTTAGGGAAGAAGGAGGGTGCAAAGGACTGATTTTGAATAAAAATTATTATTTTTCCTAACTTAAAAAAAAAATCATTGTAACTCACAATTAAAGTACATTTTATGAAGGTCTTATTTTTCAGAAGCTGTTTGAGTAGGAATAATCGTGTCATCTTACTAAAGTATGCACTAAGAATTGAAGATTGCTTTTTTTACCTTTTCCTTTCTTTAAGACACTCCAGATTTCTTTCTTTACAGCTTTTGTTGATGCCTTTACCTGTTGAAGCACTTGGTCAGTTTTAGAGTATTTTACAGTTTGTGACTTCAGAGAGAAAGTAATCTTTCGCTGAAGGGTAAAAGCTAAGACTGTTGACAAAGTCGCTAGAAATCTCTCTCCAATTGTACTTTTGATGTGGTACCTCCAGAGGGAGGCCTCTAAGGGAAACCTGTTGTTTTCATTAATCTTAAATGTTATCTGTCTAAACTTCTAAGCCAAATTCCTTCTTATTTGAATTACTGTCTCTCTTTCCTGCCCTTTTTGGTACAGCAAATGACAGCTGTCTTAGACCTGTTAGCGGAAATGGGAAACTTCTTTCTCCAGGTAAGTTTGTTTATTTACATGGCTCTGTAAGAAGTTCACTTAGGAGACCTTAAGCTTCCTTTCGTCATTTCCTGGAGGAAGTACACACTTGTAACTCCACTAATTTCCAGGCTTAACTGAAGCAGTTGTGTGGGGTTTTTCCGGTTTTACTGTTTATTAACAGTACCAGTACAAAGCTAGAGGTTAAATTTAAATGTTTGGTTGAGAAGTCTCTAAATAATCTGTTTACAATCACATTTAATACATCACAGCAACTTTCTAGATGTTTCAGGAAACGGTCATTGTTCCATGTCTTTCTAACCTGTTTACTGAATCAAAATGGACTAAATGTGTTTGTTAGAGCATTGATGCGCGAGGCTGGATTTCGGAACAGCTTCAGCGGCAAACTCGAGCCCTGCGGTGATGGAGGAAGCACTGTTAGGTTCCTGTGTGCTATGAGAAGGCGGCATGTGTCTGGTGTATGAAGCACACTGAATAATGTGTGGATTCCTGCTTCCACAAGAGTGGAGGAACATGTTCATGCCATAGCCTGCTCTTTGATGTAGATGAGCGTGTGCTACCACCTGGCACTGTGTAACTGTGCTCCTGATGGCCAGTGTTCGGCAGAAGAAGACCCACAGCTTTGCTTTTGCTGTTGGGGCAGTGGTGAGAAACCAAGTGGGTTAGCTTTGTGCTTGCTGGAAACATTTTCTGTGTCTCTGCTGTTTTGCTCGTACATTGCGTTAGTAAAACACAGCCAGGAAGCCAAGGAGAAATTAATTCCCTTCCATTCAGCATTTGTCAGACAACGTCTGGAGTATTGTGTCCGTTTTGGGGGGTCCTCAGCATGAGAAGGAAGCCCTTTCACACTAGAGCCAGTCCAGAGAGGCTGGAGAGCACCTAGGATGGTCTGGGAGCTGGAACATAGGAGGTAGGAGGGAAGCTGGGTGTTTCCAGCCTGAAGAGGAAGCCTTGGTGGGGGGGTAATTGCCATCTTTGATCTTGTAACATGGACCTATAGAGAAGGCAGAGCCAGATTCTTCTCAGAGGTGCACACAGAGAGGATCAGAGGCAGCGGACACAAGTTCCAGCAAGGGAAATTCCAGCTGGATATGGTAGAGGGGAAAGGGAATTCATATTGGGAGTGGTCAAACAATAGACCCAGAGCCCTAGGAGGCTGGCAGATACCCATTCCTGGAGATATTCAGAGCTTGACTGGAAAAAAAACCAAACAGTGTGAACTGCTCTGACTTCAGAACTGGTTCTCCTTTGAGCAGGAGTTTGTACCAGATAACCTACCTTTGCTCAACCTGATTTCTTCCGTTTCCCCACACACATGGGGTGGTGAGGAGGAACCTTTATAAAAATGTTGCTTTACTCTCATCATAGGAGGCTAACGCGTCTGATGTAACCACTGTGGAAATGATGTTCTCTGAATGTCACTGAACATTTTTATCTTACTCTAAAGAGCAGCATGATAGAACGGATGTTTTCAGGAAGCAGCAGCTTATGATGTTCTCCATGTTTTTGTCCTTCCTGAAGTGCCTGAGGATTACACTGTCAAGGAAGCGGAGCTGAAAATGGGAAGCTTGCTAGGGCTGTGTCGTGGGAAAGCTCCAACTTCCACTCAGGTATAGTAGTGCTGTGACTGAAGAGAGTCTGCTGCTGCTTTTATGCTTTGTTTCCGTTTCCCAGTGTCTCATGTAATCCTCTTTTTACTCCTGTAATGGTTATAAACAACATGGAAAAAATGCTTAGTGACACTTTGAATTATCCGTACCTGCATGAGGGCTCACACCGTTTATCTCAGTTGGTGAAGGCCAAGAGCATATACGTGACCAATTAATTTAGCTCATTTGACTAATGGTAAATCATTTGTTATTCACCTGTTTGCGGTTGTCTGACTTCTGATGTGTGTATACTTTTGTAAAGAGCATAAAGTAAGAGAGGGTCTCGAGATACTGCTCTTCAAATCTAGAAGTTGTAAATACGGAAGATAAAAAATAATTGTGCATTTCTAAAGATCAGAGTGCTAGCTGGTTTTATGTCTTGTTTGCAGCAGGCTAAGTGTGTGTATAGCTGGTTAATGAAGATCTGCTGAAGGCTGGAACTCAGCTGCATGTGCTCCTCTGTTTGTCCTGCTCAGACTGTTTGCTTTAGCCCCAGGTGGTTCCAGCACTGTTTGACTGATGGCAGACTTGTGATAGCTGGTAGATGTGTGCATCAGGGACTGTTATTTCACAGCATTTCCATACTTAAATATGTATTCTGATAGCTTATACTTGCTTTTTCAGCTCTTCCTGTATTTTATTGTTGAGAGTGACCTAAATGCAAGCCCTGAGATGGAGATAGTTGTGGAAGAGACTGCCTCTGTCAAAGAAGTGAGTGAGTTTGCTTTTAAAAGCTTTTGCCCTGCCTGGGTCAGGTCTGCTGCTTCTGGGGAGCTTTGCCTTATACCCGTGTGTTGCTTCATATCACTGTGAGACACCGAGACAAAGGACTTATTTAAACTCCAAAAGGCCAGTGAGGAGGAATGCCTTGATCTTTCACCAAGTAGTAAAGAGAGATCCTTGCTTTTTCCCAAACACGAGTGTAATCCGACAGCTTTGTGCCTGGCTAGCCTCTCTTTTTCTATACGGCAGTCCTCAGCGTGATACGCAATCCCGGCAGAGCCTGCCACGGTTCTCTTGGCGTTCATCAAACTCTGAATGCACAGAATTGAACTGAGAGCAGTCAGGAGGAATTGTGCACGGAGCAGAGGAGGCGATTCTCAGTACTGCCATCCAGACTTCTGGCACAGAGCGCTAACGCTGACAAGTAGTGCCTGGAAAGGGTTGAGTTTGCAGATTGAATTTCTGAAAGATGCATTTGCAAACCCTGGGATGGAATTTGTTCAAGTAAAGCAACAAACTGACAGCACGCATTGATGGTTTGTTTGTTTTCTAACAGTTTGTAAAAGCTGACTCACCTGACGTAGTAAATTTCTTGCCTGAAAGCAATCTGATACTTGAAGAGTTTAACATATAGCTCAAATTCCCCATGTTTGTGGAATTATATTGGTTTGGGGAATTGATGGGGAGTCACTCAATTTTTGTGTTAGAAAACTATGGCGTAGATTTGCTGAAAACTTTCCCAGTCTATGTATTGAGTCAAGTCTCACTGTCTGTTTCTTTTTTCAGTGTCTAAATTTAATGCTGGAAAAATCTGGATTATCAGGTTAGTTGTATTATATTGTTATTTAATTATTTTTAAAGGGATTTCCGCATTTCTAAGCTCTTTCTACTATAAAACTTCAGAGCTGTAAGTTACAAGGTTTTATGTGTCTTTGTAAAGTGAGGAGGGGAGAGGAAATAATTATAAACTTGCAGTCTTGCTCTGATAGAAGCTGGCTGTGCGCTCGCTGTTGAAAATCAGTTTCAGGCTTTCTATTCAATCAAAATACGGCAAAATCCCCAGATCCTAGACTGTTTGCTTGGACACAGGTGAAGGTGTTTGGCGGTTTTGACAAGATTGCTGGAGCCAATGCATGAGGCAAAACTGTAAAAAAATCATTTTTGGTCGCTTTGCAAAAACAAGTTATTCAAAATGAGGTCAGAGTTTGGCCTTTTTTGGGAATCTGAATGGGAGCAATTAGTTGTTACTAAGCTTTTATGTGAGGATTAAGGAAGAGATATAGACAGCACTAGCGTGACACGTGAATTTCCTGACCGAACATCTCCTTCTGTTGATGCTGCTGGGGAGGAAGGAGAAGAGCCTTGGAATGGCATTGTTTTCCAGTTTTTGTTGTAAATATTAATTTAATACTGAATCTGTGTTACAGTGGAGTGATGGCTGCAAATTCAGCCACGTTCCAAAACCCATAAAAGTTCACCTGAAGCACCTTACTGTCAGAATATCCATTTAAGAGCCCAAATGAAGATTAAATATTGTGCTCTTGCGTACCTGTATGTATGAGCTGAAGTAGTTAGCAATCTCTTGAAATAAGCTTAACCTTTTTTATTTCCCTGTAGTGTAGCTTTACTGCCAAGAAACGATAGTTCTGTTTTTATTGCTTTATTTTCTGTTATTGTTTTTGAAACATTGAATTTGGCCTTGTGAAGAGATTCATGATCGAACTGCTCTCATTCAAAGAGATGTCAGGCTTCAGTGGATTTTTATATTCTTGTTTAAAAAGACTGCAAGGTATTTTTTTTTTCCCCCGTGCAGAATTTATTGCTGAGGTTCTTTCTAAACTTGGTTTGTTTTTAGTTATGCAAGTCAGATTTTATACCTTGCAAAGAATAAAGTGAATTTTTATCAGTATTTTGGTTGAATTTAAAAGTTCAATTGTATTTGTTCCTATAGGTGCTATATCTAAAGTATTGCAGATTCTGGACTGCACCATCTTTTTTTTTTTCTCCAGCATGAGGTCTCCTGGTAGACAGCTGGGGAGGGGAAGTTGGATTTTTCCTTGTAGTTTTCATTCTAACGAGCCTAACGTTGATTCAAATGGTAAATTGCCATGGGAATTCCTTCACTTCCCTCTTAAACTAGGGAAATTAATGAGGTAGGTGAGGAAGAGACATTTATACAAATAAGAGAAGACCACTTACAAACAGCAAAGTGTTTCTAGGGTCTGGGGGAGGACATGAGGATGGTACTTCGTTGCATTTGTCAGAGTTGTGTTTAAAAAAACGGGCAAGAGAACCCTTAACAGTTAGTAAGAGTTTTGTAATGCTTTTTTGAAACAACATTGTTGGCTAATTAGTTTTCCGTATGTATGTTTTTGGTTTTTGGTAGGTGACAGCTGGCATTTGAGAAGGATTGACTGGTGCTATGAAGCAGGGGAAGCATTGAGTCAAGAGGTAAGAGGATCCTATTTTTGCCTTGAATTATGTAGGACTTTGTTTGCCTCATCTTTCTGTAGAGAAGAGAGCTGCGTTAAAGCAAACGTGTGGTGGTTTTCTGTGCTATGTTAGTATGCGCCCTGTCTTATTTTCTCAAGGCCTTGTGAAGACAGCGTTGGGATACCTACGGCTAAAATGTGCAGCTCTTACAATTAAGCCACATGCACATAGTTTTTTGTAAAGTCTAGGCTTGCCACACTTAACAATGCGTCTGCAAAGAAGGGTGAGGTGTTGGTGGGTGAGATGCGGAGGCGCAGAGGGAATCACCGCTCACCAGGATGCTCTGGAAGGGCTCCTGCAGAGCAGGCTCCTGTGGGTGCAATACTTGTGTGCCGCTGCCAAGCTGTCTCCAAGCGGTGGATGTTCAGTGGATATTTCTGTGCTCTTCAGTGGAAAAGCAAAACACCTTGGACCTCTGGCATGCGTGGCTTCAAAACCCACCACTTTAGGAAACAAAGCACAAGAACGTGTAGAGTTACCAGTGTGCTGTGCTTTCTCTTCCTGCAGGATGCCACTCTGAAGGAACTTAATGTGTGCAGAGGAGATACTTTGGTTCTGACTGAGGGAAAGCTTCCACCAAAGGTAAGAGGAGCGAGATGGTGTGCTTCAGTCAGCTGACAGTGTCTGGAGACTTGAGCATGACAGTTGCTTCTTTCTCTTCTCTTGCTTATTTTAAGAATAGTTCAGTCGAAAAATTGCAGTCGGCCATAATGAATAATGCTTTTTGTAGTTTTGCAGCTTTTTACATTTCAGTCAACAGTTACAATATCCTTCGTCTGTCTAAACGCATTCTTCTTCGAACTCCTGTAGGGAAAGGCTTTCCCACTGGAGCGTCTTTGCCTAGAAGTGTGTTAAGGTTGTCAGATCTGGAGGAAATTGGTGTTTCTGGCAGGCAAGGTTCCTGTGAAGGCACAACTCTTCTACTACTGCTTCCTCCCAAAATGGTCAAAATAGAGGGACGTAAGGGTTTGCCTTCCGTTCAGATTTGTGGTGAGGATGGTGTTTGAAAATGGAGGGCCTTGCTGGGAGACCCTCTTGTCAGCGATGGTTATTCAAATGGAAGGAGTTTTTGCTAACAAACCTCAAGCAACATCATAGGATGGTTGGGGTTGGTAGGGACCTTTAAAGATCACCTAGATCCAGTCTTTCACTAGATCAGGTTGCTCAGAGCCCTGTCCAACCTGACCTTGAACTCTTGCAGGGATGGGGCATCCACAACTCCTCGGAGCAACCTGCTCCAGTGTCTCAGCACCCTCATGACCAGAGGCAGTTCCCTCCGCCTGCCCTCGTGCCTGAGTACCAAATAAGAGAGGAGGAAAGCATCTTTACTGTTCTTTTTCTTGGTTTATTGTTTTTTTTTTTTTTAAATAGGCAATAAACACTCTTGAAAAGAACTCCTAATGAAGCATCTAGAAGGGACCTTAATGCTGAGGGCCAGCACTTCTTCCTGGCAGACCTGTGGTCTTCTGCTCCTCCAGAGGAACAGCTGTCTCTCAGACTTTGCTCGATCTTTGTGCACTGCCGTGGAGGGTCTGGCTTCATCTTCAGCCAGAGTCTGCTCTCCACCTCCTCTTGTGTGCCCTGGGCTCCAGCCCCCTCCTCATCCCATGCTTGAGGTGTCCTGGATGAGATGGTGACAATGGTGTTCCAGGAGGGTTGAGGATCCTCAGTGACCCCCTCACCCCGCCAGCTGGCTCCCTGCACGTGGCACAGCCACCGCGTCCGACAGTTGTTGAGAGGGAGCAAAGCATCCAGACTTCCCGCAGGCGCAGCTGCCCTGTGCAAGGTCTCCCAGCACTCTCTAAAAGAATTAGAGCCGATAGCCAGGTGTTGCGTGGTCCCTTCTCCAGCCCTGTCCCGGGAGCATGGAGAGGTGCCATCTCTTCTGCACTGAGCCTCAAGGGAGAGAGGAGGTGGATGCTTGGCATCCTTGGGGCTGCGGTGCCAGCGCGACGTGAGGAGCCTGTCGGAGGGATTCTTTGCAAGTTAATATCTTCAGAAGTAACATCAGTTAGGTCCCAGGACAAACTTGGACTGTTGCAGATTGCCAAGTGGTATCTTCTAGGGATGATTGTAGGGGAGCTACGGGAGACCACTGATAGTGATTATTCCTGTAGGCACCTTGTAGGACTAGCTACTGCCCTGCTCTGGTCTGACAGCTGGGGTCTGATAGCCTGTCTCCATTTCCATCAACCCCTTTCCTCCGAACTTGTGTTTTCACATAGATTGTGCTTTTGTGCAAAAGCTCAGACTTGAACAAGTCTTTTCTTTCTGAGATGAAGGTAAAATTTTTCATTGTCCACACTGGAACACATGAGCTACTTGGTACTTTCTGTTCCTTTTTCAGGGTTTCCTCAAAATACCCATCTGGTGGTTCAAGCCTTCAAGTCGTAAGGAACACGGAGAGAATGCACAAGACCAAGTGCATGGGATGACCTGCAAGATGAATGCTTTGCAGATGTATCCTGCAGGAGGTGAGCTTGGTCCGTTTTTGAAAGGAATCGCGTGGCCTGATTGCCAGTGATTTTCTTCTGGGCTTGGAGTCAAAAGCAAAATTTTAATCCAAAGCCTTAAAATCCTTAAGAAACCTATGAGTGACTGTGCAAGTTTCAGCCAGTTTACAGTGAAAGGAGACACGTAGAAGACAGATGGCAATTTTTTACAAAGCCATGAATTCTGAATGGTACTGTTCTGATGTTCTTTAGCTATATTTGGCTGAGGGTAAGACCTCCACTAAATTTTGAAGCGAGGGCTCTTTACTTGTCAGTAAGTAAAATGGCTTCTTCCCGGAAGGCGTTGGTGGTCTTGTAAAGCCTCTACTCAGTGAGTATACAGGTGATTGGCTTCAAATGCCAGGCTCCTAATAGCAATATTTAATTCACTTTGGGCTATGTTGCTTTTTGAGAAGCTGTAAAAGGAGTGATAAGTAAATCTTACATAGAATAAAAGACATTACATACAGTATTTTAACCTGTGTTTGTTCTTCTGAAGGTGAAATCCAAGTCAAAAACCAGCTAGAGTAGGAAAGTCAAGTGAGGGTTGAGAAGGAAGAAGACAGTGAAGTGGGGGCAACTGCAAATTGGAGAATGGGAAACAAACTGATTTTCCTTTCTACAGGCAAAATAGTATTTTTCCTTTACTGCTGAGTTGTGTTGCAGAGCAGGGCGTCTCTCCTTTTAGAAGGTTTATTTGCATTTTTCCTCCCTTTCTGAGTTTTACTTTCTCCCCTGATGATTTCAGTAGCATAGATAAGAGCAGATTTAAAGTCGCTTGCAACACGCTCTACATTTCAGAATCATAACCAATAATTAAGACTATTTACCAATTTGAATTATAGACTCATAGAACAGTTAGGGTTGGAAGGGACCTTTAAAGGTCATCTAGTCCAACCCCCCGGCAAGGAGCAGGGAATAACTGGTCTTGCTTTTCAAATTTGCAGAACAGGATTAGTTAGAACTCTTCCTGTTTGGCAACTAACAGAATGAATTTTGTCAACTGTATATTATATTTCTTTAACTGCCCTCCAAAATAAATTGACATCAGGTCCCATCTGTAAGTGAAATCTCACCTTGAAATGACTGATGTCTCTTAGGACAATAAACAAAGTCATGTTGATTCTTCTGTTGTTTCTTTCTTCCTCCCCCTTCTTCCCCCGTCTAAAGATTCACCAGAATACATCCACACAGACATGGATCTTTGTTATGCTGGCAGTATAGAAATAGCAGGAGAAGCTTCTTTGGAAGATCTGAAGACACAGGTTAGATGTTCTCCTGTATTGGAAATGTACAGCAACGCTGTGATTAATTGAGCTCTATTAATACCTATTTTTTATTTCCTTTTCCCTTGTCTCCAGTATGTTCTGATATGGCATTTGCTTATATGCCATGTTCAGTGGTAAGTACCAAGAGGCAGTTGGAGCATGTAGCTCAGATACTTCCTTAGTATGTCCCCTGCAGTTGCCATTCTACCTGTCATGTGTCCTGACCTGCAAAAGCCTTGTTGCACTTCATCTGGAACTTTGGCTTGCAGCCCTATCTTTATTTCACAATGTAAAAATTACTCATGAGAAGCACACACATAAAGCACTTCCTAAAAAGCCACTTTCCATTTCCACATTGTTCCTGTATTAGTTTTCCGCGTCTTTTTTTTTTTTTTTTTTGTATGTTGAATCTAATGGATAAAGAATTGCTTTTGATGCACAGAAGGTCATGTTTGTCATTCAGGAAGGTATCGCTTAGTTTCTTTGGCCAGAAACTAAGATGCCTTTTTATGCTTTTTTTAACCATAAAAGTATGATTTTAATACACTTAAAAGCACCCCCCAAAAACAAAAACCCAGCCAAAAAACCAATGCCACAACCACAAAAAGACAAACCAGTCCTATAATAAGGCTCTTTATTGTTTAGCCAGTTGGTTCTACTTAAACCGCACGTGGAAGGATGTCTCATCTGATTCTGATCCGTACCAACACTTCCTCTTTTGAGTAGGACTTCAGGTTCAGTCTCTGGCAAACTGGTGCTGTGAAAAGCTGCGCGTTTGCGTCTTGTGAACAAGAATTCTTAGCGTGGGAAGAGTGTTGTGTCCTTGATAAGGGATTGAAGGAGCTTGCCCAGCACTTGGCTAGAGATTGGGGTAATGATTCTATCAGCCTCATTCCCTCCCAGTTAAACAATTTTTGGTTAAAAAAAGAAATTCGGTACTTTTGAAATAGAAGTTAAGTTGAGAAATGTTGACAGGGAGTGAAGTCTCCCACTCGCTTTGAGGTTGAAAAGCAAATATATTGATCATAGCCACTACCTGTAAGTCACAAGCTGGTGTGGAGTAAATCCAGAAACCTTGCCCTGTTTCCGATTGCTTCAGTATTGCGTTGAGAATTAATCAAATGGCTTTCTTTTTTCCAAGGAGACTGACTGCTAAAATTATTGAAGAAATGTTTCTTTTTTTCAGGCTATGACATTACCGTGCTGCCAGGAGCAGATTGTCCCACTGCCCTCATTTCTCAGAGCATGGACAGTGGACAGTAAGCGCCCAGGCAAGCTTTTACGAAACAACAAGCAGCAACTCAAGTAGGTTTCTTATTGAACACGCAAGTCGCATCGCAACAGGCTGCCTGTTGATTGGATTGTGGGATGGTTTGGTGGAGAAATAAATCAGCTCAGCCAGATGTCAACAGAAAGCTCATTTCTGGCTACTTCAGTTTTTTGCTGAGCACGTTTTTTAACTGGAGAGCTGTGGAAGGGGGAGATGGGAGCATGAATAGATCATACCATGCTTATTCTGCTAAGCTTTAGTTTAGGTGGTTTTAATGCCATTCTTGTACTTTTCTGAGTTTTTAATTTGTGTTCCGATAGCCTCTTGCTGTGGTTTTCCAGATAAGCACAGGTCTGCTCGACTACAGCCGTGATTTTTCTCTCATAAACTTAGAATACGTGACTGGAAATGTGTATAATCTTTGTTCTTGTTCTCAGTGACTATAAGCTGGGTGCCAGAGTGGAAATCTGCATAGAACCTTTGCAAAAAGAGGAGGATTTGGGGTAAGATCTTAAGATACTTACTTCTTACAGCAATGCATTTGAGATGAGACTTAATTACACAGTTTTTATCTTAAATACTGTCTGTCAGGATTACAGATGCCAGTATGCGAGAATACTTTGAGGCTCATTTTTTGTTTTCCACAAATAAAAATAAGAGAGGGCAAGAGGCTGTGAAAACTAGGAATTCTGGATTCTGAAGGCATGATTTGCAAGAATGGTCTCTTCTTCTCCTGATGACAGCCCCCACGAACTGCTGCTTCGAGTCCAGATGGGCATACCGGGGGAGAGGGACTACTACGACTCCACGGATTTGGTGTGGGACATCTCCAAAGAGTGCACAACCTGGGCACTGAGGCAATGCGTGGCTTCTCACTATTGTCTCCCTGCAGACAAAATTGAAATAGCCAAATATTTCCCTGAAAAATTTGAGTGGCTGCCAATATCTAGCTGGGTAAGATCTGGAATGACAGAACCCAACCGTTGTTTTGAGAGAAGCATGTGCTTGTTTGTGCTGCAGTTCTTGAGCGCCCGTATTTAAGGAGGTTTCTGAAATCTGCCACGTGTCAATCTTCTGCTTTGATTTTATTCAGACGCAGCAAATTTCAAAGAGGAAACGGAAGAAAAACCAGGAGAGTTTACAGGCGGCGCCTTACCACCTGAAAGATGGAGATGTCATTGGGGTGAAGGTAAATTAACTTGGCTTTAATTGTTGCACAAGGATTAGGTTTCAGGCACTGTCCCCTTTGCAGTCTCTTAATTTTTTCCTGGTTTTCCCACATCCTGCTACATCTCTATGAAAGTACTGGTATGGGAATCTGGACAGTACATTGTGTGGTTTGGAAATTTGTTGCTACTGGTACTTTTTCTTCTTTTTCTCCTGTTCTTTATCAACCTGATGGAAGGTACCTACTTTTCCCGTTACATCTCGATCCTGGCACTAGAGGGCAGTACCTCAGAGGCTGTTGTGCAGCAGTCACTTCCTGCTCTGTACTTGAATACTGTCCAGAAGAAACTGGATCTTGTCTTGCCCTCATTTTATTGACTGTTTCTTTCCAATTCGGAGTAAAATCCAAGAACCGTGCCCTGTAAAAATCGTGTTGTAAATTTAAACCCATTACACTTTCCAAAGAGTTATTACAGATCTGTGTAGTTACTTTAAAAAGAATTACACAGCAGTGTATTGAGCTGTTAATTAGCAATAAGGCTTATTTAGAAGACCTCTGAAGGAACATGCTTGCTGGGTTTCCAAGCAGTATGCAAAGAGTTTGATGTCCTGTCCTGATGCCTTAGACTGCTGAGAGAAATCTCTGAATAAGGCAAATTCACTGTTAAATGCAAAAACTAAACGGAGGAGTCGAGAAAATTTTGTTGCCTTTTTGAGTCTTTGCCACTTAGGTAACTGGAAGTTAATTGCTGTAAAACTAGTTAGAGGAAATGCACTGAAAATGAATTGTTTAAACTGAGTGACATGTGGGAAATAATTTTGGTGGATGAAAATTGTGAGCTAATACACTCAATCCTGTTTCACAACAGAATCTTCTCCTTGATGACACTAAGGACTTCAGCACAATGAGAGATGACATCGGAAAAGAGAAACAAAGGCAGCTTGCGTTAGAAAAAAAAAAAAGGTACTGAGTATTTACATTTATTTTTCTTTACCATATGCAAACTGTTCTTTGCCGCTTTTCAGACGTGTTTGATACCTGGATGATTTTGGGACAGTGCTAGCTGGGTGCTCTTAGGGCACGCAATTCCGGTAGTCCTGAAGGAAGCGCTCGGGTAACTCAAACTCCTGGCTTTGTGCCGTGTTCCTACAACAAGCCTCAGGTTTTTTTTCTCATGCAACACACTGCAACGTTTATCCCTGCCTCTGGGGATGAAAAACAAACTTGGCTGCACTGGCCCTGCAGAGGCTGTGAGTATGAGCTTGCAGTGTCATTCTTTAAACAAAAATCGAGTTCCAGTCCAGGCTCATGCTGCTCTTGGTGCTAAGGCTCAACGCTAATATTAGACTTCTTAATCTTTTTTTTTTTTTTTTGTTTAATAGACGGCAAGCCAAACGCTTACAGGACCATGTTTTGTCTGAGGAGAAGCTGACTCTTAAGCACCGTAAACCAGAACAGGCTCTTGCTATCAACGTGGGCATTTTCAGATAGCACCAGGAGATCCTTTGCTGCCCAGACCATACTACCGAGGGACTAAATTGGCACGAGTACCTCAGCTGGACCAGCAAGAGGGTCTTTCCCAAAGTGTCTTCAAGAATCACCGAGACAAACTGGATACGGGATTCAGGATAACTCTGATTTTCTTCTAATCCCTCTTGGGGATGTGCTTTAGCATCCCCTTATCAATGTGGTACTTTTTCTCAGGCTAGGGAAATGCACTTTATCCGTGAGAAAGCCGATTAATATATTGTATAACCTTTTGGTGACTGTTTTGTAATCACCCTTTTGTTTTTCAGTCAGATGCTGATGTCTTGCTTGCCACTACAGAGTTTTCTGGGTTTTTAATGCAGTCATAAACATCTCTGTTTTGGAATTTTTTTTTTTTTCCATCTCTGATTACTGAAGTTACTAGTGACACCAGAATCAGATGTTGTCTCTTTATATATAAAACTAAGTCTGTAGTCGCTTGAGTCAGCGTTCATGAATGAAGGAAATGTGGAAATCTCTGGACAAAGGGTACTGAATTGGCTCAAAAAAGAACGAGTTCAGAATCTGTTAAGCTCTAAAAGCTGAAGACCTCTTGTGATATGGAACAACGGTGCCGTAACCTTGTATTTTAAAGTTGCTAGGGCTTTTCTGTTGTCCATAAGCTTCATTACCAAACAGAAAAGATGGAAGAAATTGCAGATCTGATGTTTGGTCTTAAGTGGGTTTTATTGTACTCAGGAAAAAGGCTTGTGTTTCTTTTCTGTATTCTTATTCAGAGGACTTACCCTCATTCTTATTTTTTGAATTGTTCTAATATTCTTTGTTACATTTGGGAAAAAGTTTCTCTCGGTGTCACAAAGCTGATTTACAGCCTTCACAACGGAAGATGTATGCAGCTGAACTCAGTATCAAAGGTTCTTAAGTAAAATGTTTACCGAAAGCTTGTGAGATTGGATCTCAAGATTGAGAAGGTGTGTAACTAGCCGATGAGAGACCATATTTTTCTTACCCTGAGGCTGGGAATCAAGGTTCACTAGAAGCTGACGTTTCAGCATCTTTATCAAAACTTTTCTAATGCTTACAATACTTAAACTGTGTTTTCCTCACCATATGTGACTCTTCGTAACTTAATTTCCCATCAGGTTGAGAATTATCTTTGAGCACAACAAGTATTGACAAATTAACTGAACTCTTAATGGAGTTAATTGTTTGTAATCAAATTCTAAACATGTTTTGAATGATAAGATGAGAATGGAATGGTGGAAGATAACACAAGTGTTTCTGTGCAGCGGTCACATGCTGGGGACATCTGACGTGTTTGCCTTTTACGCTGGGAGCTCATGCAAATGGCTCGCCGTATGGAGTGGAGTCTGCTGTCAGACACTGCAGAGCCTTGTTGAGCTGCGCCAATGTCTGGAAACCTGTTCTGAAATGAGCAAAGCAATTGTTCAAAAATAGCTCCTGAACATAGCCCTGAAGAATCCTTAATGACATCTGTCATAATGAGAGGACAAAAGATAAGTCACTTTTGGGGACTGCTGTAAACATTTAACCTGTTTCATGTATATGTAGAAGATTTTGTAGAAGAAGATGCCAGTACAGCAGGCTACTAACATTTTAGTAGTGTGAGAAGATCTCTCCTTTACCTTTTATATGTTAACAATATTCTGGTATTTCCAACAACTTCCAGACAAAACTGACACTCTGAGTTATCAGCAAAAAAAAAAGAAAAGTCGAAAGCACCGTGAAGCATATGATGAGTATTTATTTCTTTGCATATCTTTAAAATTCAGCAGGTGCTTCTTTGCTTTCTTAGGCTGATTAGTTCAAGAAGGGAGTATTTCTTGAATTTCCTTACTGTTTTGGCTGCAGGTAGGCTTTTCTTGAATCTAGAAATCCTAGTTCTAAGGATAGACGTTTCTGAGTGAGGTGAGGGCAGCCAGTTGCTTTCCCCATCTTGTTTTGCGTTACCTCCTTCACATCAGCAAGTGTTCTTGCGAGCCGGGGTTTACAGAAATTATCGCGCGTGCTGGTTTCTGAGTTAAGCAAGAAAGGTTTGTGTCTGCAGATTATTCCATGGCCTTGCACTTACTTTGCTGTCACTTTTAATTCCTCCAGTTCCTTGCTGGACAGCTGTACCGAGCTCACACCTTTAATAATTCCAGTGTCTTCTTGAAAACATGAAGTTTGGAGAAATTTCAGTCTGGATTACAAGTACCACGGGGGGAATTTCAGTATGTGCCTTTGTTAAAGTGTAATGTAGCAGCGCCTGCACTGAACCAATCTTGGCTTCTTTCTAATGTTGGCTCAAAACGCGTGTTTTTTTCTTAAAATTCTTGTGGGTCATTCCACAGTGAGCGAGTTCATGAAAAATAGGGGTGGGGAGAGGGAACACCTTCTTTAAATGGAGTCTGTGTGATTCCACAGTTTATGATGGTTATTCTCTAACGCCTGGAAAAGCTTTCAACTTTATTTTTCAAATGTTCTTCACAAAATAAAATATCATTTCCATATGTCTATTTGATGTGTTTGTGTATCACAGAATCCCAGGATGATTTGGGTTGGAAGGGACCCTCGAAGCCCACCCAGTCCAACCCCCCTGCAAGGAGCAGGGACATTTCCAACCAGATCAGGTTGCTCAGAGCCCCGGCCAACCTGGCCTGGAATGTTTCCAGGGATGGGGCACCCACCACCTCTCTGGGCAACCTGGGCCAGTGCTCTACAACTCGCGTAAAAAAATTTTTCCTAATATCCAATCTAAATCTGTCTCCCTCTGTTTTAAACCCATGACCCCTCGTCCTGTCACACCAGGCCCTGCTGAACAGCCTCTCCCCATCTTTCCTGCAGCCCCCTTTAGGCACTGGGAGGCCGCTATCAGGTCTCCCCGGAGCCTCTTCTTCTCCAGGCTGAACAGCCCCAGCTCTCTCAGCCTGGCCTCACAGGAGAGGTGCTCCAGCCCTCTCATCATCTGCGTGGCCTCCTCTGGACCCTCTCCAACTGGTCCATGTCCTTCTGATATTGGGGGCTCCAGAGCTGGACGCAGCGCTGCAGGTGGGGTCTCACCAGAGCGGAGCAGAGGGGCAGAATCCCCTCCCTCAACCTGCTGGCCACGCTGCTGGGGATGCAGCCCAGGATGCGGTTGGCTTTCTGGGCTGCAAGGGCGCATTGCCAGCTCATGTTGAGCTTCTCGTCCACCAGCACTCCCAAGTCCTTCTCCTCAGGGCTGCTCTCCATCCATTCTCCACCCAGCCTGGATTTGTGCCTGGGATTGCCCCAACTCACATGCAGGACCTTGCACTTGGCCTGGTTGAACTTCATGAGGTTGGCACAGGCCCACCTCTCCAGCCTGTCCAGGTCCCTCTGGATGGCATCCCTCCCCTCCAGCGTGTTGACGGCACCACACAGCTTGGTGTCATCGGCGAACTTGCTGAGGGTGCACTCTATCCCACTGTCCGTGTTGCCAACAAAGATGTTGAACAGGGCCGGGCCCAACACGGACCCCTGAGGGACGCCACTTGTGACGGGTCTCCACTTGGACATTGAGCCGTTGTTCACCACTCTCTGAGTGCGGCCATCCAGCCACCTCCTTACCCACCAAGTGCTCCGTCCATCAAACCCATGCCTCTCTAGTTTAGAGAGAAAGATGTTGTGCGGGACAGTGTCAAAAGCCTTGCACAAGTCCAGGTAGATGATATCCGTTGCTCGTCCCTCGTCTACCGATGCCGTCACTCCGTCATAGAAGGCCACCAAGTTGGTCAGGCACGATCTGCCCTTGGTGAAGCCATGTTGGCTGTCACCAATCACCTCCTTGCTCTCCATGTGCCTTAGCATGGTTTCCAGGAGAATCTGCTCCATCACCTTGCCAGGCACAGAGGTGAGGCTGACCAGCCTGGAGTTGCCCGGGTCCTCCTTGTTCCCCTTTTTAAAAATGGGGGTTATGGTCCCTCTCTTCCAGTCATCGGGGACCTCACCTGACCGCCACGATTTCTCAAATACGATGGCCAGTGGTTTGGCAACTTCATCCGCCAGTTCACTCAGGACCCGCGGATGGATCTCATCAGGTCCCATGGACTTGTGCACCTCCAGGTTCCTCAGATGATCCCGAACTTGCTCTTCGAGTACAGTGGGTGGTTCTTCATCCTCGCAGTCCCTGCCTGTGCCTTCCACAGCTTGGGTGGTGAGACAAGAGCCCTTATCGGTGAAGACTGAGGCAAAAAAGTCATTGAGTACCTCAGCCTTCTCCATGTCCTGGGTAACCAGGACACCAGTTTCCTTCCGGAGGGGGCCTACATTTTCCTTGGACTTTCTTC
>JAAGAY010073114.1:26361-65850 GCA_011801015.1 Ardeotis arabs | reverse complement strand
ATAAATGAATAGTTTTCCCAAGTCGAGTCTGTTTTTGGCCCATGACGGTAACTTTAAGGATCTCTCCCTGTCCTTATCTCAAACCTCGAGCTGTTTTTCTTCTATTATCTCCCCCTGTTCTCTCGGAGGGTGGGGGGAGCAAGAGAGAGACTGCGTAGTCTGGTCCTGATCCGGGCCGAACTACGACAAAGTGGTAGCTTGGGAATTTGACATGAGCATGGCCTCAATTTCTGATGCAAACACTCATCAGTTATGATATTTGAATTTCTAGAATCTTAATTTCAACAGGTTCTGTCGGTAGAAGCATAGGTTGTATTAAAAGTGGTCATGGTGGTTTATGTAGCAAACTTCAACCTGAGCATGTTTGTTTGTTTGTTTGTTTGTTTTTTCTAGCTGGAGTTGGAGACTCCTGTTACTGTATCTTGACGTACATGCAGTTTTGTTTTTTATTCACTCTCACTGTTGATAACCCGTCCACCTTTGGGAAAACAGGTTAGCTGTTTTAATCTGAGCTAATAGTGGTGAATATCAATACTTTTTAGTGCTGTGCTTTGGTTTCCATCTGTGACTTTCTTAGTATAGAACTTCTGACTTCAGCATAGTGATTTTAATCATAGAAAACATTGAGCTTGCAGAAAAACTGCCAGCAACAGAATTCAATTTTATAAATAGCTGCAATACTATAGTTGTTAAAGTTTCTTTAGGAAAATAGCACTTCAACCCACATCCGCATCCACCCACAGTGAAAAAGATTATTCTTTTTATCCAGGTAAAGCCAAAAAATTACTGTCAAATGTCATGCAGGTTGTTCTGTCAGGGTTTATGAAGTAAAATCTATATATTGGTAAGTGAATTTACAACAGAAAGCCAGATTTTCATCAGTGAATCCTGCTCAAAGTATTGTACCTGTAGGGGCAGGACTGGTGACATCAGACCCTGTCAAAGCGTACAAGAAATACAACCTGTGACTGACATCTTCTGCAAGCGAGGTGGGTGCCTAAGGCATCTGACAGGAAAGCTGTATGTGGATGGACTACTTAGTCACCAGGAAGTGGGCGGCACTGAAAATGAGTTTGTGAGACTAGTTGTGTGTATTGAGATCATACAAGTTGTTTGAGTATTTGACAACTGGGTGTTAGTGGAAACTATGGGGCTCCTGTTGGAAGAACACATAAATAAT
Organism: Ardeotis arabs; assembly: GCA_011801015.1. Taxonomy (NCBI): domain Eukaryota; kingdom Metazoa; phylum Chordata; class Aves; order Otidiformes; family Otididae; genus Ardeotis; species Ardeotis arabs. Next base: position 64,670 of record JAAGAY010073114.1, on the reverse strand, counting down.
GGGGATTTGGGCTCCCTTGCATAGAAAAGCAAGTAAGTGCTCAGAAGAAAAGGGTACTGGGTGCTTGAGGGGTGTGTGGTACAGCTGGATTTGGAAGAACATGAGAGTGCTAAGTCAGCACAGTAGGCCCTCAACCTGATGGTGGTGCTTCCACGTCCTTGTGGACTTTGCTAGTAAGCATTAGGCAGCTGGAGGGGAGGTCCCTGACTGCCTTTTCTACAGCAGTGACTGTTCAAGTTCTGTTCAAGTCTTGCCCTGCTCAGCAAGACTTGAACTATGGGTCAGAGGTGGTCTGAGGTGAGGAGTGGTGGAGGAACTGTCTTCTGACAAGTGAGCAGCCTACCCAGTTTCTCCAGGTAGGTGGGCCACAAAGAGAGGTGTCCTGCTTAAATTCCAGTAAGCACCTGGATACATGGTTAAAATGAAAAAATACATTTGTAGAGCTGGCAAGAAAGACAAAAACTGCAGATATTGTGGATGTAGCAGTTGAAGCAGTTATCAAAATGGAAACTGATTGTAACAGGGACTTCAACCTCTTAATTTTAACATCTGAGTTGCCCTCTTCAGTTCCCTTTCTAGTGAGAATAAAGAGATTATGTGCCTCAGTCAGGTTCTTCTGCCCTGCCATCCTCCCAGGTCAATATAGATAGGAGTTTCTGCATTCCCAGCTGCTGCTGAAATTTATTTTATAAATAGTTCCCAAATTTTTCCCCTGCATCTGAAGTTCCATTCGCTTCTGAACAGCCACCCATGATGTGGCTGCCTCCCTGTGTGCCAGATTACTTCCTTAGGTGTTTTTCCCCAAGAATTTCCACTCTTTCCTCCCACTTGCTGCGGATGTAAGGATGTGCCTCCACATCTCTTAAGTGACCTAGATCAAAAGGGACAGAGTTGACAAGAGTTATGGTTGCTTCCTCTTCAGCGTAGTCATCCTACTTGCCTGCAGATCTCCACATGCCTTCCTCTTTTGCCAGTCTTTTTAGTAATTTCAATGGGACAATGTTTCCTGTAATATTCATACATTGATATCAAAGGGTTTATTGGAATTCAAGATGCAGCAATTGCTGCTATGTATCAGCAGTAATTAACATTCTTTAAATCTTTGATCCTAATCCATAACAATACAACATCAAAGACCCTGAAGATAAAGGAGCAGTGGCATCTAATGGCGCAGACCCTGTTTTCACCAGGTCATATATCTACATCTGTACAGTAAGAGTTTGAAAGCAAAACTAGAAGTTCTATTATTTTTATTACTTACAGGAATCAAACTACTTTAGTCTATCATACATGCAGAAGGTGTGTATACCTGCCCGTTAGTATGAGGAAGAGCAAAGAGATCATGGTTAGGCAGCAAAAAGGCTTCTTGAAGACTTGTGTGAGTGGAGGCTCTGGGTTTATTCTGCCGGTTCTTCAGAACTGATATTCCACTGCTGTGTAGTGAAGCATGCTGGAGTGTTACCATACTTTTCTCCCTGTGCCCTGTGGGATGGTTCATCTTTCTCTTCCTTTCAGAAAATCCAGAAATGGTTTTTGATGTATGAACTCCTCCATGTTTTTAATCACCAAAAATAATCTAAGTAGCCTCTTAATGACTATGTGAAAGCTTTCTTCAAAAAAAAAAATAAATTATGCTAATTATGTTCTCAGTTGCAGGGCCACCTCTTCTTCCTGGTAAGGAGCGCATTTCTTTCTTTTTTCTAACACTTTTTGTATTCAGGAGTGCTGTCCTTAAGCCACAAGGCACTGTTACGTTTTTTGCCTGTGAGCAGAAAGGACCTTTCCCACCCTTGTTGCATGAATAGTTAAATCACAGTAGAACATATATTTAGAGAGGCCAAAAATAATCTTTGGGGCAGGGGAACAACCTGTCCTGTGTTGGCTGGTATCTGGAAGAGACTGCAACAGTCCCTCTGTTAACATCTTATTGGTGTCATTCACACTCAAAGCCTGGAATAAACAGTTTATCAGCTCCCATCCCCAGCTACTTCCACTGAGGACAGTTCTAGTCCTCACTCTGGTTATCAGACAGGCACACTTCATATAGTAGTTCGAATTCTTCTTTATTTATTATATGAAGATTAGTGGACCAGTCTGAAGTATTATGTGTTTCACTGCTGTATCCATAATTGGTTTAGCCCATTTTTTCTTCTGCAGCTGTTCCACTGTGTACTTGGAGAAGGTAGCAGGCCTTTCAGACCAGCTTATGTGAACTGACAGGGCCTCAGAAAAGATATGTTTCTTAAAAAAAAACAAAAGGAAACAAACAGTCTCCAAAAGTCCAAAACAACAACAACAACAAAATAACCCACCTGGTGGCCATATCTGAATTGCTGCAGATACTGAGATCTGCACTGAATATCTGCATGGTACTCTCTCCAACAAAAAAATCTCTGCTGTTTTATGGAGACTTCCCTGTACTGTTTGGGGTGACATTACTGAGAACACAGTCCTGTGAAACCTGCAGAGAGAAGCAAATTATTAACTGGATCAGTACTCTGAACCGCTATTGAAGTACTCCAGGCTCGGCAAACTTAGCTTCCTTTAGTAGATTATTGATGAGCCAAGGCTAATTCCTCAAGCTGTTTATGCTTCATGTTGTCAGAGGGCCAATCTAATGCTTTTTCACTCCCTTCAGATGGCTGAGAGAATACTAAACTGCATTTTTCTTTCCAGGTTAGTATTACATTGAAAAACGTGTATTCAGTGAGTTTCAGCTGCTGTCCTAGTGCTTCAGTCCCCCCCAGCTGTACCTACTGATCACTTGCACTAGTTTCCCTTACCCAGCCTTTATCTTTGTTCGCTTGGCATCAAAAATCTGTGGAAACAGCAGTCTCAGCTGGAGCTTTTTAGCTTAAAAACACTCTTCCAGGTTCATTAGAACAGTATCCTTAGGGATGTGACTTGATTATACTACATGGAGCTTGTCTGAACCACCAAAGAGAGCAATTGATCACTTAGTAAGCATGCTAAAACATCTGAGGAGTGCTTTGGAGGGGCATCTGCTGGGATCACCTTAACCATCACCCAGAAGTAAGTTTATTCTGTTTATATGTTAGGAATTCCTGTGATGAAGGGGTGAACTTTATACTTAGTACAGCAGTATCAGAAATATTGGTTTTTAAATGTGTATGTGTATCTCTCTATAGTAAGCAGAGGCTTCTTATTCCACTGAAAATAATTTTTTCTTCTTTATTGAAGAGGCTGGTGATGAATTATGACTAATTTTTAACTTTTAGAAAAGTAAAGAAAAAAAATCTCAATTCATTGCTAGTTCAGGAGTTTTACCCCATGCATAGACTTGCTTCAGGGCCTCGTATTAGACCACAATGTGGTTTTGCAGCTCTCAGCGTCTCTCTGCATCTAGCAACATGTGTCTGGGCAGCTCCCCATGTAGGCTGCTCCATTCATTGCCACTCCTTATGCTTCTGGGTCAGCCACTTCTTGGTTCCCTGGTGTGACTTGACTCTGCGGTTCAGTCTCCAGTGTTCTTTGACTTCACGTTATCTTTGAATGTCAGCTGGTTGGGGACTTTTCTTGTAAACAATCTTTCTCATCTGATGCTCAGGATACCAGTTACTAGCTTGCACGTGAACCTTTTCCAATTTTTTTTTTATCCACTTCCCTAGCAGTTGTTTCCTGAACTGTTACATCTGGTGTGAAGTAGTTGCCCTGAGGCTGAGAATTAGAGCTGATATTTTTAGGAAAACCCCAGCTTTGGCGTCTACTTTGTAAGCCTGCATACAACTTGGCCTGTAGGTTTGTGCGGCGTGTTTGCATTGCTCAACAGTGCATTAGGAAGCTCCCTTGCTAATTGTTTGCAAACTGACTTTTCACAGACGATCTCTGATGTCTTACATCTGGGCACGGAACTCTGGCTGGGATGCCCTTGCCAGCTCTGGCACAGCTGGTTTTGCTTCCCTTGAGCTGTCTCTTAAGACAACTGGCATGAGGAAAACTGCATGAAAGTATTTGCAGTGCATACAAATAGGCATACAGAATTACTCCTCCTGTCTGCCTTCTGGCTTGCCGTCTCTTTCGATGTTTCAGGAAGCGGGTCTTTCCTGCCTCCTCCCCTCCTTGGAAGTGCTGTAAGCTTGCACAGCTGTTTCCAGGACCCACTGGGAAACCACAAGCAAGAGGTTTTGGTATCGCTATTGAAAATTCTGATAGATACAATGCAGCTTTTTCTTTATCATTTTCATATACGGAAAGCGATAACTCCAAAATTCAAGTACAGAGAACCTTAGTTTGACAATCCTGATCAGTAAATTTAATCTCATGTGAAATGCTTTTGCCTTCTGAATCTACTGGCAGCACTCGTCATTATTATTTTGAAAGAACACAATTTTTGAACACAAAAATTTACAATTTCAGGAGACATAGGTAGTATGCAACTACTTGTTATCTACTGTCATAAATAACTACCGTCTTGTTATCCAGATTTAATGCTAAAGTACATGTCTGCTGGGTTTTTTGGCTGGGTAGGTTTGGTTTCACTTGGCAAATGCAGCTGGTTTGTTCTTTTAGTTCACACAGAAGTGACACAGCAGATTATACTGGTAATCATAGCCAATATGATATGGAAAAAGTGAAGAATTCCAGAATGTAAAAGGAGTAAGAAAGAATAAGAGTAATTTTTATGAAAGGTTACTATTCACTCAAAAATGCGATCCCTCTGTGCTTTATATTGCAAAGGTGAAAAGGCAAAGGGCCAAGTCAGCTTGGGGCTCATGTTAGTATAATCCTGTGGCAAAGTAACAATATTTTCCCATTATATGAAGAAATAATGAGCAACCAAGTTGACTCCTTATTATACTAGACACATATAACTACATAGCATTGGGAAACCTGCACTTTAGAAAGCTAGGTTTAACAGATGAGTGAAATAAATGAGCCAGGAAAGGAGAGGACAGAAATCCAGGTGTTGGTGGTAGTTGCCTCGTTAGCAGTAATCCCAGTTGCCTAGCCATTGGAACAGGCTTTTTGTGTCAGGCAGATGAGATGCATACAGCAGTTTTGTAAAAGAGAGACAGCACCTTTTACACTCCCGAAAACAAGCTAGCCAAGGATGGACCGTAGTCTGGGAAAACTGCACCAGGTGCTTGTGGGTTGTACTGAACACCATGGTGGAAAACCTGGAAGTCAGCCGAGTGTCTGTGCCTCGGGAACGGCAGAGTAGGTGTTTGGAGAGCAGGCTGATGGTAAGGAAATCACTGCGATGTCCTGCCAGGTGCTATCCTAACGTGGCTCAGAGCCAAGCCCGAACAAGCTTCCTGGCCCCATATACCCACACATAACTGTGGCTCCTGCTGCTTAAGGACCCAGCTTGCTCTCACAGCCTGCCAGATCTCCTCATTGCCGCAGTGGGCAGAGACTGGAGGACAGAGGCTTCCCACCACGCTGGAGAGGAGCACAGGGCTGGAGCCAGTGCTGTCTGCCAGCGCCTTGGCGAGTGGCTTACCCTTTGCTGTGGAGGCAGGGTGGGCACATGCTCCCAGTGCTGGTGGAGACTGGGAGTGAAGGTGGGCACCAGCTGCTGGCATGGGTAAATGCAGTTTAGCCTGCACCTCCCAGAAGCTGAAATACGACCCAGCTCTTCTGAAACAACCTAGCTTTGAGAAGCTGTGCATCCTGCCAGTAGTCCTTCAGCTTAAGAGAGCAGAAGGTCTTGTTGGTTCAGGATGCTTTGGTAGTGTGTATGGCCTTGCTAAGCTTAGTTTTCCTGTTTGCAACAGAGATGCTGCGTGTGGCTCATAATATACAGAGAAAAATAACCAAATGTGAGCATGGTTTCAACACTGTGCATCTTGGGGAAATTCCTCTCCTCCTAAGCTCAGAAGCTAGCTCCTGTTTATGGGGTTATCACTAGGGGAAGGATGGGCAGTAGAAATTAGCAGAAACCAAATTCCCGTGACTTAGATAGAAAAAGCTCTTTCTTGACATAGCTTGCCATCTTCACGGAGGGCCACGAAGATGATAGGAGGGCTGAAGCACCTTTCCTATGAGGACAGGCTGAGACAGTTGGGGCTGTTCAGCCTTGAGAAGAGGAGGCTCCGGGGAGACCTCATAGCGGTCTTCCAGTACCTCAAGGGGGCCTACAAGAAAGATGGGGAGAGGCTGTTCAGTAGGGTCTGTTGTGACAGGATGAGGGGTAATGGTTTTAAAATAGAGGGGGGTAGATTTAGATTAGACATTAGGAAAAAATTTTTTACAATGTGAGTTGTGGAACACTGGCACAGGTTGCCCAGAGAGGTGGTAGAAGCCCCATCCCTGGAAACATTCAAGGCCAGGTTGGATAAGGCTCTGAGCAACCTGATCTAGTGGGGGATGTCCCTGCTCCTTGCAGGGGGGTTGGACTAGATGACCTTTGAAGGTCCCTTCCAACTCTAACCATTCTATGATTCTATGATTCACAGGCGGCTTGGTTCATACATGAAGAAACCACCCTTGTTGTCCATACCCACTTACAGACAATTCATTTGCAGTGCGTTCTTTAACCTGGTAGATTTTACTGCATGCAGAGGCTGGTGACTTGAATGTGTCATGGGGTACAGGAGCACAGGACGGTGGTCTGAAGAGCATGCTTGCTTACAGACCTGAAGAAGCTGTCAGATACTCTTACTGAATAATTAGTAGTTAAGACACTCTTAAAGCATGTGTAGAATTACTCTTAAAGCATATGTAGAATGTGAAAAACATTTTTCACTTGTAAGGCTTTATATATATATATATATATATATATATGCATGCACACACACTGCTGAAGGAGGAAAAAAAACCTCAATAATCTCGTAAATCAGTTGTAAACCAGTTTATCTCTTGACAACACAGTGTACTGTTTCTATAGAGAGAAGAAGGTCTTAAAGAAAGCTGTTCTTCCAGGTAACGATATCTCCAGCCTGGCATGCTAAGATGCAAGCATGAATGCGGTCTCTCGACTGCAGCAAAAGTTCATAAGGAGCACAACAGGGTCACCCTGTTGGTAGAGAAGTAATGTGAAAGCAGAGAGGTGGCAGTATTCTGCAAACTGCAGGGGATCAAAAATCAGGAGATTACACTCATTCAGGAATCAGAAGCAGCTTACTGAGTGCATACATATGTGTATATATTCTCTCTGTATGGTCAGTATATATACAGTCAGTGTAACTATAACCATATAATCAGTGTTTACGATATTTCTATCTGTTTGCTTTCTGACCTCTGAATAGCTAGAGTTTACTTGCTAAAGTCTCTTGAACTTTACTTTCAGCTTAACTACTATGATAGTAGTAGTTGGAATTTTAAAAATAAATAGTTTTCTGTAATAAGTGCTTAATTGCAATAAAATCCTAAAAAATAAAAATAGTAGTTATAAATTATTGATGCAGAATTCCTTTCCATTTGAAAAGGTCACTTAAACCTTCTCTCTAATTTGCATTTTATTGATATGGAACTGTAATATTTACAAGAACTTAGGTGAAATGGAAGGCAGAGATCAGAAAACTTGCTTTTTTTTTCTTTTTTTGGAAGTCTAAAGTGGACTCACTATTCTATCTTGCTGCTTGGCTGAACAGTGTTTCTCGCAGATGCAATGAGACCTCCTCCTACTGTTTCATTTCACTCAGTGTCTACACAGGGGATGAAAAGCTCAAACCCTTTCAATGAGAAGTACTTGAAATCATACAAACAACCAGTGCACACTGATCACTCATCTCATTCCAAATGGCCATGATCAAACCCTTTTCCTCAGAAGAGATGACTTTTCCACCCAGGCTCCAGTGCTTCCCGTTTCAGCTGTGAAGATGCTCTGATGGGAATCTTTAATGCAAGTTCCTCTCAAGTCTGCATCGACTGGAGTCAAGATTATTGGCATCCACTCCCTTTGAGATGGAAAATAGATTTCATGATCGAGAACTCAAAGAAAATATTCTTTGGATTTCTCTTGAGAGGACTAAGCCCTGTTTTTAATTGGAAGGCAAAACTTTTAAGAGGATTTTATTAGGCCTCGTATTCCATGAAGTAAAAGCAATTTGCACAGCAGCAGCTTTGTATTCCATTTGTACTGCAAAAAAATGTTTTAAATGGGTGTAAAGGTTGAGCAGAGATGCATTTCAAGTGCGTTAAATATCTCTTAGGAAAATGTTGCTGACATGCTATGTTGTTGGGCTTTTTTTGTTTGTTTGTTTGTTTTTCTTTTTTGATGTACATATCCTCTAAAGAAAGAATAGGCTATATTTAAAAACAGGAAAAAATCTACTAGATATATTGCTGTGAGGGCTGTTACCTGTTGCTAGCTTCTTCCAATTTTTATTTAAAGCCATAGGGCTTTTGTATTGTGAGCACATCTGGGGAAACTGCTGTGGGGTTCAGAGTCATTTCAGGATGTTTGGAGTTTACATTCCCTCTATGCGCTAGCTTTCTTTTTTTTTTTTTTTTTTTTTTTGGACAACAATGTCAATACATTTAATTGGGAAAGAAATGACAGAAACATCACTGTTTCTATTGAAGCTAACATCCCTGCGTGATGCTATAAACAGATAGCTGCAGTTTTCTAAGTTGTCTTGGGTAGCGTTCTTCCGTTGGTCCTCAATCCCACTCCAGCATCGCATGCTTTATAGCCCCTGTAGACATGCGTGGCTGCTGTGAGCTGGGTGCAGGCAGGCTGTACTGCCACCACAGACATGTTCTGATCCTTTTCTATACAGAAGACACATGCCTCCGAGGATTTTTGTGGGCAAAGAAGTTCAGCTGCTGGAAAATGTAAGATAGTCATGCCAAGGACAAACCAAAGTAGCTTTGTCATCTTGCAGCATGGAGCTTTTTATTTGCAGAGGAAAATACTATATTGTGGTTTCAGTTAGTCTGGGTCTGTGGGTTGGAAGGGCTGACTTGAACTTCTCAGAGTCCATGTGGTCGATAAGCATCCTGCTAAGGCCGGCCTCTTTTCCTAAGTCCTCTTCTAAATGCAGTTGTAGTGAATTAAATTTGGACCTTGCAATCTTTCTGCCAAACTTGTTGCATGAGTGGTGAACTTTCAGCTGTGAAATTCTGAATGAAGGGTGTTGCAGGAACACAAAAGCCTGAGCTCATTTCCCCTCCCCCTGAAAAAAAAAGGATGAAATGCTTTTCTTACAGTATCTCTAATGAGTTATTAGAATTCTACATCTCCCTCTGCACCTCACAATACAGAGTAAGCAGTCAGGACTGATTTTACCTTAAGAGGAAATATCTGTGTTCCCAGGGGAAGGGAGAATCTTGAGTATACTTAAATTCCTTGGCAGCTCTAAGTAACTGAAGACATAGCATGTCCCACGTAGATCCGATAGCTGAACTGTGTATCAGAGGAATACAATTAAATGTAATAAAGTGTAGATTTGAATCACAGTTTGGCCTGAATGTAACCCTGAAGTAAGTGTCTTATATTAATATTTACAATATATATCAATCACTGCAATTAGTAATAACAGTAATAAGACAGAAGCAAAATAGTAACCTTATTAAAATTCTCATTTCCATAATGTAATATGACTCAGACATTTGAAGTGAAAATACATGCAAGCTGATTAAATTAAAAAAAAAAAAAAGTCTTTTTCTTAATAAAACCTCCTTATAGTTTGATTTGTCACTAAGGTTTACAGTGACCTGTAGCGGAAATGCAGAGCTCCATTAAAATAAATGGAGATTAGGAGAAGGAATAGCTGGAAGTTCTAGACTTGTAGTAGACTCGTGCTAGAGCAGGTTTGGTTATCGTTTATCTCTGAGGTTGTGTCTTGCAATTTAAATATTTTGCATAACCTGGAGTCATAAGGATTAGGAATATTTACGGTAACCATGTGATGACACGATCAGATGTAGTATTCGTAGCTCAAGTGTCATAAATATGTAGTGATCAAAATACTGAGGTTTCAGGTACTTTTACTTTTCTAATCAAAACAGCGCTATAAAATAGAAGCACATCTTTTTTTTTTTCCTCTCAATTTCAGACTTTATTAGTTGCTACAAGACTTAGTGCACAAAAATCTCATCGGAATGCATCATGCAGAATCTTCCTGGCTGTAGCAGAAATGCCTGTCCTTTTGTTTTGTTTTGGTTTTTTTAGTTTTCATTTTAAACCCTTACTATAGTAATTAAAAGCTCCCTTCTGTTTATATTGTAGGCATTGCATACAAAGAAATTAATCAGCTTCTGTCTGTCAGTTGTAAACCTGTCTTTTCTGTTGCTAAAAACATATTTTCTATTGTGGTGAATGCTGTAGTTGCCTGATCTTGTTAGCTGTGTACATTTGCTAAGTGTGGAGAAGTACAGCTTGCAAAATTCTAGGTAAACTGGGAGTTTTGAGCCACTGCCTTTGGTTCTTTACTATCTAGAAGCTCCATTACTCCTTGGTTTTGGAGAGCTCCCCTCCAGCTCCCCATTCTGGTGCTTACAGTCTTGGAGGATTTCCCCCCTCTTCCCCCTGTAATTATACACTCTTTTTGTCTGGTTAAACTTCTAAGAAGGTCTGGTGAACACTGCTTTTCCATCTCACCACTGGGCACAATGTTTGATCTTGAGGTTACCCTTCTAGATAGATGTTGTTAGCATGCTGAAATAATTGCTTATAGAATGAGAAAGAAAGTTGTACTCAGGTCTTTGGGAGTTTCTGACTCATTTTTCCAATGGGATCTATACAGGTAGAGCTTTCTCCTAGAATGTGACTGATGTCACTTTCTCCTCCATGTGGATGCACAGTTTGGTGGCTTCCTTGGGCCCATGAAGGCAGGTGAGAGCTGCTTTCCCCTGAGTGCCTATTTCATGGCCAGTATGGAAAGAGTGGCTTGGTTTTTCAGCTGGAGAGGTTGCTGTGTCTAAAAAAGCACTTTTTTTTTTTTTTTTTTTGACTAAGTAAAGACTGAGTGATCCAAAGTTATTTCCATACATGTAGAATGAATTTCCTCTTCATGCTGCCTCGGTTCATGGGTTAGACACACTGGCTTTGGCGTCCTGCAATATTGTTAAGTGTGCTGTATATGCACTTTATATGGGATTATCTGGACTTGTAAGTTCTTTGGGGCAGGGACCTTTTGGGCTTGATGCTTGTGCATCATCTAGCACAGCAGATTTAATTACAGACCTAATTTGCAGTACCACTGTGAAAACTAGTGGCCTGTTAAAGTTCAGGGGACAGTTTAAGTGAAGAAAAAAAAAAATAAAATCTTTCTTGTACCAAACCTTAGGTTCATTATCTTCTCAGAAGATCTTTGCATTTAAATATCTCCAGATAAATCAAAAGCAGAATATACAGAATATTTATGGAGGAGACACAGAGCTCCATACTACTTCCCAGACTAACTATCCTGACTGTCTTCCCTGTCATTCCTATTTATTTTCACATGCTTTCACATCACTTTCATCCTTCCCCATCAATTCGAAAATCAGTATTTCCTTTTTTTGGTCATGTTTCTGAACTCCCAACTTGTTGTTATAGGATATCACTGTTTTCTTGGGCTTAGAACAATTTTCCTTACCTTTGATTGGACTCTCATCACTAACTGGGAATTTGACTGACAAGAGAAATTGTAACCATTTTCTTGCCTCTCTTGCTGCTGGTTTGGAAGAGGAATTTCTAACCCATTGCACAAGGCTAATACCTGTACCTCATACTGGGGTTCCATATAAATTTGGTTTTATTACTGCAGGCTTTCTTTTCCTGATAGCTCCTGCAAGTCATTCCTTCAGGGAAGATATTTTGGCACCTTAAACTTTATCTACATCTGGATATGGCGCCTGTAAACTTTCCAAAGTAAGATGCTGACTGATTAAAAGTAATGTTTTTGTATTCCAGTTGAAGAATTCACCATCTGTGATCTGTAATTAGACTTCTCACTAATTAGAAATAACAAAGCTGCATAATGCCAAGTTTGAGGAAAAAATTATTAGAAATACAATGTAATATATGGCTGATTGTTTTTATTGCTTAAGTGTAAATAAAATGTTCCTCTCACATCCTGGCCATCCATAGTTTCCTACCCCTGCAGATTTAAAAAATTCTTTTTGACTCATGAAACTACACTGGTTGCTATAGTGATACCAATTTCCTGTCTCAAATTATTGTACAGAGGTACATGTGGCTTTTTAATATTTTTTTTTTCTTTCTTCCCATTTCAGTCTTTGATTTTACAGATGCTCTTACTCAAGGACTTGAATTCCTATATTATTGGTCTATTTTTTCCACTATCTGATGGAAACCAGAATAAATACATACCTTTCCCCCACTGGATTAGTGACGATGCCTGCTGCTTTATTGGTATCCTCGCTGAACATTGCTCTATATCAAAGCCTTCCAAAACTTATATTTAGTTTTGTTATGAGTCACTAAGCTAAAGAAGCACAGCCTGTTCACCTTGACCAAATCAAGAGCAGCTGCACCTAACCAAGTGCAATTTACACACTTATGAAAAGCAGCTTGTCAGCCACGATAGATGTTACCTTGAGCGAGATGCTACTGAAATCCAGTATGAGAAGTGCAGCTGGGCCAAGGATCCGTAATGTGGCTTAATGGGGACTCAACCCTGCCTGAGACAGTTTGCCATTTCTGTGATATACGTAATAGAAGGAAACCGTAAAATGGTATTAGCTGATCAATGTTCCTTTTTGTTTCTCTATATATGAAAAAGTTTGTGTAGTGGTTTAATTTTCTGTAAGGATCAAGCTGTTTTGGTGGGGTGGTCACTGTGCTGGGCATCCATAATGCTTCCCACTTTCTCTGTACCTCCCTTTGAGGGCTGCTCTCATCAGAGATGTGTGTGTGTTTGGCCTGTTAGTCTTTTGATGGAGTCAAACGGGAGTATTCCCGCTGACTAATTCCCATGGTCTAATTCCCTCTGCGTTTTGTTCTCCTTCCTGCAGTATGGCATAGCCACCATAACCTCAATCATCAGTGTATGTGGAAGCTAGTGTGTTTTGTGAGATGTGTGGCCTTAATCAGCCTCAGTTCAATGTCTGCATCGCTAAATGCCTTTCTGCTCAGGCATCACTCATACGGATGAATGATGCCATTTCTGATACAAATCACATCCTGAAAACTCTGTGGAATCAGACAGACTGCTAGAGTTTCCAAGCAGCAGGAAAAAATAATTACTGAATAAGGTAAAAAGGAAAAGATTCCAGGTGAGATTACTGGATTTCCAAATGGGGAAAAACTGCGGGGAGGAAGATGAATATAGAAAATGTTCAGGAGAGTAAGGAAAAGGAAGGGATCTGTGTGGCTTGAAGCAAGTGATGTGTTTGTATTTTAGTGGGTAATACGTGCTAAAATTAAAGAAAAAATGGGAAATGAAGAATATGGATGTGTGTGGATCCCAGGATGAATTCGTGTCCCATGGAATTATACACGAATCAAGCGGGGTGGCATCGATGTTTGTATAGCTGAGAAGGAATGCATAATATGCTCTTCTTTATCAATGTCTTTCTATCTATATCTGCTGCTCTGCCCCATTTTCTTTCCAGTTTAGGCTCTCTACTGATTTCTGTCCCTTGAGTGGCTGTCTAGCGTGGTGGATTTATGCTGTTTGTTCAGCAATGTTCCTACTTTTCTGAATTCTGTCCCACGTGTGTTTAGCATAATCTTTGGTTGCACTTCCACTTGCTGCCTGCTTGTTTTAGCTTTTTCTCCCAGGCCATTACTTCAGTTCTGTTTCCTTTTGGGGGGAAAAAAAAATTCTTTCTGTGGTAGAAGTAATTAAGTCTCCTATGCTAAAATAATCTTCCCCAGGATACTCCAGATTTATTCTACTATCATTCTCTTGAAATCCCTATGCTATGAATTGGTGACCAAAAAAAATTGGCTTCTCATGTCCCTTTTCCAGACAATGAAAATTTCTGTGGCTGAACTGGTTGGCAGCAGGTGGGTCCCAAAGCAGTTCCTGTGCCACGCTGTTACCAGCTATTTGCTGTGGCAGCTAGAAACTCAGGTAGCGGCTGCTTGCTTCGCTATCTGTTTTTAGCTGCCTGTGTGTGGGCATAAAACCCATGTGAAGATCACTCTACTGTGGCTGTAATAGCAGAAAATAGATGTATTTTCATCTCTCAAAAGATCTTTAGATCTTCTCAAAGAGAAGTGAACTGTGATTGTGCAGGGTGAAAAGGGTTTTGTGCTTTTTAACTTCTATACGATGACACAAGGGACAACTGCATTTCTTTCTTCTTTTTCTGTTCCTTTTATTGATGCTGGGAATTCAAGGCTGGTCTGGCTTAGAGGGATTCACAGGATCTCTCTTTTCTCTCTTTCTTTTGTATTTATTTGACTTCATACCAATGATTGGTTTAAAAGTATTTTTATTAGCCTTTTAACATTAACTGAATTGTGGTGCTATCTCCCCACCTCAGTTGCCAGTGTACGCTGTAACAACCTCTCAGAAACAAGAAGAATATTGTAGAACAAACTAGGAAGACCAAGTCAATCAATATCTGAATATTTTAAAACTTATAATTTTGCTTTGCTTGTTAAATTTGATGTGGAATAGCAAACCTAGATTAAGAATGAGGAAAAATGAGTATTTGCCTACTTGTAGGCAAGATAACAAGTCAGGTCCAAGGTCAAGCCAGGAGATCACAGCTTAACGATTCAGGGACAGCAGGGAATGGGAGTGGGAACAGGCACACCTATAACAGCTCAGGCTGGGACCTTTTGCCTAAGCTGAAATGGAGATCTGTGGACAAGAGGGTGCATGGGCTGGGGTCCAAGGTGAGGCTGCCCAGGGCAAATAAGGCCTATTGGTTTTCTCAGGACCCTAACAATTTTCTCATTCTTAAAGCTTTTACTGGGAGAATCTGATGGCCAAAGTGACTGTGACAAGTTAGAAGTGCCAAGTAGAGCTGAAAGGTGGGTGATGCTGATTATGTTGAGGATGAGCCTGAGGAGCTTGTGATGAGTGAATGATGGCTTTCAAATGGAGCAATTATGAGAAAAAATAGAGAGGAGGTAATGTCATTGCAACAGCGGACTGGATGAAGCCCACAGTGACGTGTGATTCAAGTTCATGCCCTCTCTTGCCAAGAGTTCTTTTATGCTAGAGGAGTCTGGTAAGGGAAGAAGAGTATATATTTTTTAGAACAGCTAAAAAAGATTATAATTGTAACTGAATTATTCTGAAAATAGTCAATGGACTTACATGACACTTGCTATAAAACCCAGACTTTCCAAAATATTCTTGTGCTTTTGATCTGTGAAAGGAACTGAGGTGATACTCAAATCATATTAATATCAAAATACCTGATTTCAGAGGGAAAGAAAGTACTAAAATAATTTAAGTTGCTGATATTATTGTTTCCGTAAAAATATGGATGGAAAAGGAGATGACAGTGAAGAACCAAGGTCAAAAATCCGATTCTTAATATTGTCTGACTAATAGTAAAAATATTTGGTTTCCCTAGTCATTTGTCTTTCAAGTAGAAGACTCTTGTGGTAGGGATATTTTTTACACAATACACTTGGCCTTCTGCTAACAGATGAGCGCTCCAGATTGATACTAATGAAAGAAAATATTAATGCACCGTAGCATGTCACTTATCTTGAAAACCATTTATCACTTAAATTTCACATCTTATAGCTGTGGACCAAATTGTGTTACATGTGAGAATAGTTCTGCCAAATTTGATCCATCATTAACTTTCATTTGTTGATAATTTGAACATGAATTTTTATTTAAGTTATGCATCTTTGTCAACTTGATGGAAACGTCCTGAATTGTCATGTTGTCATAGTTGAGTGATGCTGTTTTCCAGTTGAGACTCTACTATATTCTGAAATGAATTTAAGGATATATCCCCCACGAAAAAGTCCCAAGGCCAGAGACTATTTGTTGTATTTGGGGGGTGAGGGGGAAGGAAAAAAATACTTTATGACTTAACTTGGATTCTCAATTGCTAATTCATGCACAAAAACTTAGTTATGGTTTTTCTTCTTTAACCACATTGTTATGATATCTTTCATTGCTAGGGTTACCAGGCTTCCAAGCAAAACAGAGTAGTTGTAAAGGGGAAAGGTAACACCAAGGTAATTTTGCTGAGTGGGTTTCAGTGGATTGGGTGCCATTTCTCAGGTGCAAGAATGATAGAATAGTTCATTTTAAGTGCCTTGGAAATAGAAGTAGCATGGAGAAAAAACAAATTTGTTTTATTTTTGGAAAAATTATGATTAGTATTCTCACCTACGTTTAAATGGACAGTGCAAATGAATTCTTCATGCAAAGCTCAAGATTGCTACATATGTTGGTTTTGTGCCTGGTTTTGATTTGGTTTACTCTTCTGAGGATCTTTAGCAGTCTAAAGGCCTTAGGAAGCTTTTCTCATCACTTGGTGTAGTGATTAGATCCTTGCGTTATTAGTCAAGAGATCATGATTGTAGTCATTTCTCGATTTATCCAGGGTATTGGGAGGTCGGTGTAGGCTTTGGATAATGTACCTCATGCAGAATATGCTTGGAGTGCAAGTTAAAGGCCCTTGAATCACTCTACTGAGCTCCCCAGGTTTTTGGAAAGGCTAATTAGCTCAGATCGTGAACATAAAATATCTCTGTTCTGTTTCTAGACAAAACCTGGGCAAGAAGCAGCAAAAATGAGTTGTTGCTACACCTGAGCTAATAAACCTTAGCATGTGTTGTAGTTTAGCCCTGCTTAGGACCAAGTTTTGCAGTCTCTCGCTCACTCTCCCCGCCCTCCGAGGGAACAGGGGAGAGATAATATAACAAAAAGCTCAAGGTTTAAGATAAGGACAGGGAGAGATTATTGAAGTTACTGTTACGGGCAAAACCAACTCAACTTGAGGAAAACTATTTATTTATTATTAATAAAACCAAAGCAGGATAATGAGAACGAGAACAAAAACATCCTCCCATCTCTCCCTCTTCCCAGGCTTAACTTCATTCCAAATTATCTCTGCCTCCTTTCCCCCTTCCCAAGTGGCACAAGGTGGGAAGAGGGAATGGGGGGTATGGTCAGTTCATCACTTGTCACTTTACACTGCTCCCTCCTCCCTGGGGGAAGAACTCCTCACATTCCTCCCCTGCTCCATGGTGAGGTCCCTCCCATGGGCTGTAGTCCTTCATGAACTGCTCCAGCATGGGTCGTTTTTCATGGGGTGCAGTCCCTCAGGAACTGGCTGCCAAGCGCGGGCCGTCCATGGGCCACAGCCTCCTTCAGGCATCCGCCTGCCCCGGCGTGGGGTCCTCCACGGGCTGCACGTGGATCTCGGCACCTCCGTGGGCCTCCACGGGCTGCAGAGGGACAGCCGGCCTCACCATGGGCTGCACCACGGGCTGCAGGGGAATCTCTGCCACGAGCAGCATTACTCCTCCCCCTCCTTCTTCACTGACCTTGGCATCTGCAGCCGTTCCTCTCACAAGAAATTCTTCACAATTAGGCTCAGGCAGATGCCTCTCAGGTTCTCTTCACATCTCATCTCCTCTCCACTTCTTGCAGCTGGGCCGGGCTGACTTGGGCCCAGTTGGCTGCCTGGCAGGAGGCCAGAGGGTGAGGCCTGCAAGGCCCACAAGGCTCATGCCTCCCCCTCTCTGCCCGACCTTCTTCTTCACTTTTTTTTTGTTTTTAATTTTTTTTTATTTTCCCCACCTTAAATACATTATCACAGAGGCGTTATCACAGTTGCCAATTAGCTTGGCCCTGGCTAGCAGTGGGTTCGCCCTAGACCCAGCTGAATCCACCGGACAAAGGGGAAACTTCTAGCAGTTTCCTACAGAAGCTGCCATTGTAGCCCCCTCTGCTATAGAAAACCAGCACAGCAAGCTCTGCAGAGAACTACGTCCATAACCCTGTACAGTTAATTGTCAGCTTGAATAATTTGACCACATCTGTGCATAATTTTTAGAGTTGACAGCATTTTGCATTTTGTCACGTTGTCCCAGCCTTACAGTGGGCAGTAGTAGTTGGTTGTCACCATCTCTATGAATTGTTCTGACCCTACTGCAGGGGCTTTAAAATTGTTTAGGTTGAAAAAGACCTTTAAGATCATCCAGTCCAAACGTTAACCTAGCACTGCCAAGTCCACCATTAAACCCTGTCCTTAAGCACCACATCTACACCTCCAGGGATGGTGACTCCACCACTTCCCTGGCAGCCTGTTTCTTCTCATCCTATCACCTCTTACTTGGGAGAAGAAACCAACACCCACCTCGCTACAACCTACTTTCAGGTAGTTGTAGAGAGTGATAATGTCTCCCTGAGTCTCCTTCAGACTCAGCCACTCCTCATAAGAGTTGTGCTGTAGACCCTAAACCTTCCTGGTTTAGCCTCTAGACCCTAGATAAGCTCTAGAATAATTTAGACACAATCCAGAAAATAACAAACTATTAAGAAAACTTGAAAGCTTTTCTTAATATTTGCTAAGAAAGATGTATGTATCGGAAATCTTTATACTACTATTAGATAAAAAGAGGTGCCCATATGTCCATTGTCAGAGCAGTACTCAACTTGCTGCAAAACAAGCAAAATGACATATTACTTGGAGTGGTTTTCTTCATGCACTGCTAATGAATCGTAGTGCTTTTAAAGTAACATAAAATTAGGTACAGATGTGTTAAGTGTCCAGGGATGTTAACACCGGGTAGTGTAGGTGACTTGACATTTATGCATTTGTGACAGCACCATAACTGAGCCTACATCTCAGCAGTGCTCTCTCTAAACACGGCCTGCTGTGATATCACTGCCTCTCTGCTTTCAAGGGAAGCAGAACTGTTCCGTGAAGTACCGTGGTTGCCTGAAGAGATACTACCATAAAACTACACAAACAGTCAGGTTTTCTGTTAGCACGGTACTTGAGGCCTTTGACAGGGAGCAGGACTGCACAGCGTGGCAAGAAATAACCCTAAGGAAGGTTTTGGTGAAGCTTGTTTACTTATTAGCAAAAAACTATGCGATCCTAACATGAAAAACTCCATAGTAGGAGTGAGATTGTCTTTATATTAACGAGCCACTCAGCCCATAACTGGATCAAGTGATGTGACTCAGTCACCTTTGTTTTGGCTGTACCATGGAAACCAGCTGGTTACAAAAACTCATGTTTTTGGATGACAAGTCATGGTTAGTCACCTTAGCAGGCAGGCATAGGAGAATTGTTGTGGAAATGATTTTTCTCAAAATATTCTGTAAAAAGGAATAATTTACATTTCAGTTGTTATAGACTTTCTGCTTATTTGTAGTCTAAAATAAATTTGGCAATGGAAGGGGGCCTCAGGGAAAACAGGAGTTACAACAAACATCGTTACACCAAACTATTGCTTCCCATACTCTGTGGAGGTTACGCTCTCTCCCCTTACACACACTCATGGTTGATAGGGTTTGTTATTGACTCAGAGTGTTACCATTTCTGTCTTTGGAGGTTTTAAGAGAGATGAAATTTAAATGCCAGGGATCTTTGTTATCACCTTATAACACTTAAATTAGATCGATTAATGGGGTCCTAGACTGATCTCTCGATGTTTTCCACTGAATGACGAATAACGTGGACGGCATCTGAAATACATGGCTGGATTTTGTAATGCTGTACGATCCAGACTGTTCTGATCAGAATTACACCTGTACAACTCTTCTCAATCAAGGATGACTGGCGAGTGAATTTACCCGAATTCGTGGCTCCACAGCATGAGCAGATTGCTGTGAGGCAGTTGCTCTGTCCCTGCACCTGTGTTAGGTTACAGCAGTTTGACCACTGGAGCTGTATAGCAGTATAGCAGTGCTGTATAGCAGTGGCCCAGGCTCTGACTGCCTGTGGATGCCCGTGACTGGGCTTGCCTCCACACACACACACCTGCGGGAAGGTTTTCCTACAGGCTCTGGGCACGGCTCTGCATGATTTTTTCCACTTAGTTCCTGGGCTGTGCCCTCCCACAGGACAGGAGTGTGTTGGCCAGCATAGTGCTGCTCTGTCCTCTCCAGAAGCCTGTTAGTTCTTCCAGGTCAGTGTGAATCAGAAATAAGAGTCCAACTCCGTGTTTTTTAATCCCAGACCAGGCGCTCCTTCATCATCCAACAGCCCAAGTGTGATCTGGAGCAGGGCTGTCAAATTAGCCAGGCAGCACAGCGTGAAAGCCATGCTGGCTCCATGCCTGATGCTGGAAGACAGATGTTACCTGATCCATAGGGGTGATTGGAACGGTGCAGGCAGATAATACCTGAGCCAACATAAAGCTTGACAATAGAAAATTAACTTTTCAGCATTTGCTCATCAGATTTGAACTGTCAGGGTGAGTTAATACTGAAGCAGTGCTTTGGTGGTTTTTTTAGGAGCCCTCAGGGTAGCTCTGCTCTAGCATCAAACTACAGCCTTAACTCTGATTCAGCAGCTGTTTATGTAAAGCCATGGTGAAACTTTGAAAGAAAATGAGTGGTTAAATGTCCTCAACTGTTTTTGAAACCTTACTGTGAGAGAGGTTTGCTCACATTGAGTGCTGTAGCTCTTCCTAAGCAAGAATTGGACCCAACATATCTTAATTTTGCATTTAAAGTAGGCAGTCTGAGCCTGGCTACCGATGTGCTGCCTGTATGCAATGCCATTAAATGAAACCAACTGCAGATGAAGCACAAACAGGCACATTGCTGAATACTCTATTTTTCTTTCTTAGCTTTAGTTTAGGAAATTTTACTATTATTTTGAGCTTGTTCTTATTTCTGTCTTGTTTCTTTTCCACAGCGGGAGAAGGGGATTACAGTAAAATGATTTTTTCCTTCACATTATCAGCAACATGATTTGCCATTGTAAGGGTGATATTTGTAGTCTAGCAATGTGCTAGATATGTTCATAAAAGAAAAGAATGCTTGGAAATACGGCTTTCCACTAAAAGAAAAAAAAAGCAGAAGTACATATTATACTGACTTTTGTGAGGAAAATCTGGTGGTAAATTGGTGCAAATTATATGCACAATTTTAAGAGCTATTTAATAGTTTACAGCTAGTTAACACTGTCACTTTCAAATCCTGATGAGCTGTAGTGAAGCATCATTTCAACAGATGATAATTTTAAAGACTGCAGAAGAAGTTGCTAGAAAGTTATCTCTGTGAGAGAGACGTCCATAGCAGGATCTTACTGGTGCAGATAACTTTTGTAAACTTTAAGGCTCATTCTTTACAAAATAACTTCATTTTCTAGACTGAAACTACAGCAACTATCAAAATATTGTCTTAGGGATATAAATTGATCTTAATGGATGAGTTGAGGAAGGACTCCTTTTCATGGTGCAGTGTACTGTTGCAAGGCTATAGCCATTAACGGGAGACTTCTTGCTTTAACATATCTGGCATTGTCCTTTTGCAGACAGCCTATTGTTAGCTTTTTTTTTTTTTCCTAGTATAACTTACAGTACTTTGCAATTACCAGATGTTACAGCAGTAGAATATATCATATTATTTGATATTCTTTTAAAATATGATCTATGGGCATGCAGAAGGGTTTGTGGACAGGTGACTTTTTAAAGTCCTTTTTTTTCAAGCCACCAGTGCTTTCTGTTTAAAATGAAATGATCAGGTTCGGAAAAGGAGATGCGGCTTTAACAAGGTATAGGGTTTTGGATATATTAATGTGGAATCTAATGGAACTTATTCTGATGTATCACAATGGACTGTATAAGCGATCACCTTCATGTAACAAGAGATACTCATGTAACACTGACTGAGTCTGTAGAGAAGGAAAGAAAAAATAATTGGACCAGCCAATTTTGGTTTCATGAGAAGAATTTTATCCTAACTGCAACAGCCAGTCTTATTCTTTCACACTGAGACATTCTTAAAAGTAGAAATTCATTGATGTAATGAACATACAGTCATCCTTATGGGGGCAAGGATTAGATGCTGAAATGAAATGTCTGGATGTCTGGGTTTCTGGGTTGTTTTTTGTTTGTTTGTTTGTGTTTTTTTTTTTTTTTTTTAAAAAAAAAGCCCATGACACCTCTGATATTTACAAAGCATGATAGAAACAACCTCACAGCTTATCCAATTACATTTTCATACTATAAATAGGTTTGAAATATTGGGTGCTTCCAAGGTGCTACCAGTGTGTAGGAGATAGTGTACAAAATCCTTATGTGTGTTATAAAAGAAATCTTAGTTGAGCATCAATTAAAAAACCAGACTAATAAAAACCACTGTATTGCAATGCTTTTTTTTTTTTTTTTTTACTTCTAAATTGCAGCTGATCAATGACATTCACTAGCCCATGGTATGGATGGAATAAAAGTTGGTTTGGAACAAACCGCTGCTGTCTAGGTCAACAACAAAGTTGTCCTCTAGGAAACGAGCTTTAGGACTTGAGACCTAATTGGATGAATACTTGGTATGTGCCTGGGTGCTTTTGTTTCTGTGCTGGAAGTGCAGGGTTGGCTTCTCCACCCCCTAACTGACTCCCCTTTGGGCTGTCGCAGAGAGCTGGCTGGATGGGGATTCTGAGTCTGGGAATCCTGCACGCTTAGACTGAGCTTGTTTTGTTGAGGGAATGTCTTGTGCAGTAGGGAACTATGTGAACTTGCCTGTCCCTTCTGTGGCACAACTGATACATTAAACTCCTTTTGTTAAACAGAAGCCTGTGTTTCCATGCTTCCTAAAGGTCATGATTTCTGTCCCCTTTGAGCACCCTGCACAGGGTGGTAGGGAAGGGTCATTTTAAGTTTGTGAGTATCTGAGAAAGTCACCATTCAGGCTCGGAAAATGTTGCTCACGCAGCTGAACAAGTCCATGCTTGTTGCAGTGAGCTGTGGCCACTTGCTGCAGCTGCATTGCTTTTCTTTAGGGTTTGTTGTTGGTTTTTTTTTTGTTTTTTTTTTTTTTTTCTTAAGCTATGGGTCTTTTTGCTGTGAAAGATTCTGAGGTCTTCTCTGTGTGTTTGTGTGCGGTTTAACAATAAAAATACTTTGTCAGTGGCTTTTGGTTTTTTTTTTTGTTTTTTTTTGGTTAGCAGTGTTGATTAAGACAGCAATTCATGACATTTTTGGCCAGTAGCCTCCATTGTGGTTTTCACAATACACCATTATTTTCTTTCTTCTTCATAGCGGGCTACTAGCCCAGACTCCCTGCATTTCTGCTGCAGTAGCAGGATAGGTTTAACAGAAATCTCTCTCTGCGCTCAGGAAGAAAAGTGACTCATCCCCCCCTTGCTCAACCCCTCATGTACATTTTAATAAAAAGAAGTTTGTTTAATCATTTTGTTACAGACAAATCCATGTTGCATTAACTGAATGTAGGGTATGGATTCAGTCTTGTCTTTGCAGTCTGTTAAATTTTTCATTGAAGCTAATGTGTTCAAAAGAGTTAACGTTACCTCAGAGCCAAGTGAGCACTCAGGGCAGGTCCTGGTTCCTCATTCTGCTGTAGCTCAGGCAGCTCCACCCCACTGCTGTAGGAGATGGAGAAGACGTGCTTGGCACTTTTAGTCCTGGTTGCTCTGGGAAACCAGGCACCCTCGCTAAAAATAATCTTTTCTAAGTTAGCGGCTTTGCTTGTGGATATGTGGGCATAAGAAGCTGGTTTGGAAGATTCCTATGGTAGACTGGGAACTGGGGCTAGCTGGGAAGAGACAGCAGAAGGACAGAGATGACAAAGACATAGTGGTTTTAATCCTAGTATTGCCAGTCTATGGAGTGCTTGATGTTGCATCCTTAATTTTGCTAACGATTGTGTATTTCCCTAAGATCTCAGTCAAGGTCAGAATTTCATCCCACTGAATGCTTTACACGTGTATGAGAGAAAGTGTTTGTCTCAAAGACCATAAAGTTTTAGAAAGCCAAGGACTATGTGAGGAAAACAAAGAATTGCTGTATCTTACTCTGCTCATGGGGAGTTAAGGTGAAGGAGACTTCCTTAAGAGGCTGAAAATTTACCATCAGAGGAACTTGATCTGAGTTTTCTGTGTTTGGGATGTGAGCCTCCAGACCAGTTCCCCTCTTCTCCTTTTTCCCTTAGACCTGGCTTCTTCCCCTCCCTCTGCAAAGCTTTTTGTAACCCCGCTTCTTTTAACTTGTGCGGCTGAACTGAACTCATCCTCCTGCTCGGGGAAATGCCTCCGCTGTGGGGTGAAGCTGTGCTCATCAGTGTTTTACTCTCTGGTGGAACTGGTTCATGTTGTCAGCTATGGAAGGTTTTCAGCTAGATCATCTGTGATACGAGGAGGAAAATAAAGATGGGGGTTGGGAAGTGCAATTGATAAAGGCTTAAGTGGTCAGAATTTAAATCTTAAATTGCCAATTGCATGGCTGGCTAGAAAAAGGAAATGTGGGAAGAAAAAGGAGGCAGTAAACATGATGATTAAGTGGATCTTACTCAGAGTAAATTATAGCATTCCTGAATGAAAGTCTTCTCTTTAACAGAGAAATCATTAAATGTTAAACTCACACTATTATTTGTGTTTCATTGGGTAGACTTGCATGTGCAGAAATATCCATTTTAATTAGTGTTGAAAAGAAGTCTCATGTACAGAGCACTGCCTGGTAGGTATTTTTATACTCTCTCTCAGTGAACTCATTTTATATGATGATGATTTCTTCTAATTTTTAATTAACATGTCTAAGTTAGAGTTGGGGAAAATGATCAGTGTTTCATTAACCGCCTCATGCTCAGAGATCTATGCAAACCTAATTGATATGGTTGCTACAGGGTACTTTGTCAAAATGAGCTGTCCTGCCACTACCTTTCTCCCCTTGCTTTTCAGTTACATGAATTTGAGTGAATAGCGTACTCCAATAGCATATAGTTTTACCTCTAAAATAACAGTGTATGATGTAGCATAATGTTTCAATGCAATGTTTCATTCAGAATATTTCAGAACATTTGATAGACTGTATATTAGAAGAGCATTAGTTTAGAATTGGTATATAGTGCCCCCCCTTTGCAAAGAGTGTATATAACAGTGCTGGGGAAAAGAAGTGAGAGTATTTCTTGTTCTTCCTCTGAGGAAAATTATTGGCTCAACTATAAGCATCACAATTAAAAATATGCTTCATAGAATCATAGAATGGTTAGGGTTGGAAGGGACCTTCAAAGGTCATCTAGTCCAACCCCCCTGCAAGGAGCAGGGACATCCCCCACTAGATCAGGTTGCTCAGAGCCCCATCCAACCTGGCCTTGAATGTTTCCAGGGATGGGGCATCAGCCACCTCTCTGGGCAACCTGTTCCAGTGATCTGCAACTCTCATGGTGAAAAATTTTTTCCTAATATCCAATCTAAATCTACCCCCCTCTATTTTAAAACCATTACCCCTCGTACTATCACAACAGGGCCTACTGAACAGTCTCTCCCCGTCTTTCTTGTAGGCCCCCTTGATGCTTGCTAGTCTATAACAAATACCCCTAAATTAATAATGTTTAATATCACAAATTGTTAAAGCCTATTGTTGATATTTATTTAACAATGTATACTAATGAATTTTAATATCTCACAGGAAGAGGTGGTTGAAGGCAAGATGGTGTAGTGGGTAAAGGTGGTGTACTTAGATCTCAGCTCTGGTTCCAGCTCTGCCACTAACCTGCTTAATGACTGGGACCAAATTACTGGGTACGACTATTGGTGTATTAAATAAAGTAATTTTGGGGAGGAAGAGACTGCTACTAGTCATTTTCATTAGTGAGTGAGTATATTCCTACTAAATGTTTTTCAAGGGGTCTGGGTTAAGCTATAGTTACTGTAGCTATAGGGTTTCTGTTGCCGTGCCATGGTAATGGGAAAGGACATGAAAACAGCAAAGGTAAAGAGCTGAAACCTGGCAATGTATTCAGTACTCTGCTCACAAATTAAGCCGTGAAGCTGAGATAGAGATTGTAAATTCTGAGTAGAAATGCTATCTCTGAACTTGCTTTATCTCAGGAAAAAAACAATACTTTTTACTATTTGCTTATCGTAGTGAGAAGAGCTAACTGCAATAGCAGTACTGGAGTTGATACATTATAAATTATTCAAGTATGTTTTTGTGAAGCTGTTATTAAAAGGAGAATAAAAACATTATTTTCTTTACAAAATGGTGAAAGTGGTTATGATAATAAAGTATACTTGGTTTCCTCTAAAGTCTTGGACTTAGAAATTTGATCAAGAAATCTTGACTTAAAAGATAATATTCACATGAAATATTAAGGTACATGAGATCAGTTTAAAAGCAGTTCATGTGACATAGAATTTAAGAATAATTGAGGAAGGAACATCTGGAGGTCATCTGGTCCAGCTTCCTGCTCAAAGTAGGGATTATATCAAAAGTGAGATGAAGTTGTTAAGGGCCTGGTCCAGGCATGTTTTGAGATCTCCAAGGACAGAGATTCCTCAGCCTTGCTGGGCGACCTGTCCTAGTACTTAACTACTTTCATGGTGAAAATATTTTTCCTTTTATATCCCACTGGAATTTACCCTCCAGCTTGTGGTTTTTCTTCTCATGTTCTTAGACTCTGGCAATATTCTGTCTCTTTCTTCTCTTTATGTAGTGGAAGATGCTGCCTTAGTCGTCTCTTCTGCACTAGACAAATGGGGCTCCCTTACTTTTCCTTATCTTTCTTGGGCTTCAGCTCCCTAACTGTTGTCTTCTACTGGACTCACTCCAGTCTGTCATCTTTGTTGCAGCAGGGTCCCAAAAATAGACGCAATATTCTAGATTTTGTATGTAGTTGTCAATAGGGTGTTGTTGAATGATAAACACCAATAGTAGGGTCCCCACAACTACCTGGATGTAAGCGGACTCAGTTATATGCCAAACTTGCCATGAGAAGCTGGATGTAACAAGGAAGGATGAGTCACGTAAAGCTTTGCCTTTGTACCTTGTATTCCAGTTTTGGGAAAAAAAGATAGGAGAGAAACCCAGTTTGAAAGAAGAGAGGAGGGTAGAGAGGGATCAGTTATTATGGTGATATTAAATACAAATTCTAAAGCGTCATTTTCCTGGAGAGGTGACGAAGAAGCGAGTTATGGAGAGGTGAGTGAGAGTATGTCTCTGGATTGGAGCAAGCACATAGCAAGCCCTCAAGCTAACTGAAACACTGGAGCCACTTCAGCGCTAAGCATGATATAATGCACTGAACAGTTTTCTTTTTTAACTGTTTCTAGTTCTGCAATTAGGAATGTAATCCATTGTATTATGAGAATAAAATTTATTTTTCCTGGTAGACTTTTTAGTGCTGGGTAAATACGACGGTCGGAACACATGGTGTTTCCTTAAAGTTGGGAATTCAAACGATGGCTTAGTGTTGAAAAAGGATCTTTGGTGTTTACAATCCAAGGCAGATCTGTCAGCTACAGAAGTCGGAGCGTGTTTTTCACTGGCTAGAATAGTCCATTTGGGGCAAGTACCAGGGGAAAAAAAAAAAAGGAAATCTCCCTCAGGGAAGCAGTGGGGACTTAATTCACCATTTTGTGAAAACTCATTACCTTATTTTCTAGGCTTATTTCTGAATCCAGTGCCTGTCAGCATTTCTGTATTTTCAATCACTGATATGGACACTGACATGAATTTTGCTGTTAAGCTTGTAGATGGCACGAAAACTGCTAAAATAATGATGGCTGTTGCAAGGAAAATCTGAAATGGCTGATTAGATGACAAAGTTCTAGCAAAATTCATTTTAATACAGCCAGATGAAGAGCTGTACATCAAGAAGTAAAAATAATGGATATAAGACTTTCAGGGTAGAAGGCAGCTTTGGGAAGTAGCAGCCCAGAAGTCAATGTAAGGTTATTGGGAGTAGCTTGCTCAACATGTACTAAAACGGAATTGGTATGGCAAAGAGGGCTCATGAGGTTTGTTCTTGATGCTGAAATTCCTATCTGTATTTGTGAACTGAACTTGGAAGATTGTTCTCTCTCTTTTTTTTTTTTTTTTTTTCCCTCCTCCTTGTCTCTGGCTGCAGACACTTTCTTGACAAATTTGTTCTTTCTTCTGTAGAAAATCAGTTGGATTCTACTGGCAATTAGCCCAGGGAAGCAGAGACGAGTTAGAATAATTATTGCTGGAGGTATAGATGTAGGTCTACAAAGCCTCAGGCGAAACAAGGGGAGACAGATTAGAAACAGCTCTTTGGAGAGAGAGAGATGAATAATGTCTGGGCTTGGAAAGTTCTTGGATTCTTGGAGAGAACCTGGTGGCGTGGATGAAAAAATACTGATTATTTTTGTATGTATCTGCATGCCCTGATTTTATTAGACGTGCTTGCCAAGTGATCTTCCCCTTTTAGGGAAAGAAGAACAAAAAGTTTATCATAGCTTTCCAACAGCAGCAGTATGCTGGCTTATCCCAGAATCACTGTTCATGGAAACATGTGATGAGGCTTCTGTAAGCTGTTTGTGGGATGTCCATAAAGGGTATATCAATTACAGGTCGGAAAACTAACTTACCTTTGCCTCTGATAGCTGCTGTTGTTCAGATGTGGTGCCCTCACCTCAGAAGTGTCCCAGTTCCAGAGGGCTCTGAAGATAAGGGGTGAGCAGTGGGGAGAGGATCCACAAAAAATCATCCAGATGCTGGAAAATAAGCTTTATGAGGTGAGTTGTAGGGAGGCCAGTCATTAATCTTATCAAAGAGAAAAGGTCAAGAGGTAATGTGATTGCTGGGTATGAGTACTTACATATGGAGAATATATTTGTCAGCAGGGGCCTTTTAATCTCCTATACAAGGACATGACAAGATGCCATAGCTAAAGATAGAAGGTAGACAAATTTAGTCTAGAAGTAAGTCATCATTACCTGACTGTCCACATAAATAAATACTGGGACTCTTTACTAGAGGAAGATGTAGGAGCTGTACATTTTTGAAATGTGGGTAGCTGTATTTTGAGCGATGTGCTTTAAGCACGTTTCTGAGTTACATGTATTTGGGTCTGGAAGGGAAGGAGGAGAGGAAGCTGGACAGGAAGGACTAAGTGATCCCATCTGAGATGCCTCCAGTTTATTCCTTTCATTCGAGGGCCACTTGAGTGTTGTCATTTGAGTGTTCGTAATGGCTGTAAATCTCAAGCAAGATGATAATTATCTGACACTTCAGAGCATCAATCTGCAGGAGGTCAGGAGAGGTCCCTTTTCCTTCTGGACAAGTGCTTGGCTACAGTTGCAGTCCTGTCTGCCCGAGTGCATGCCCAATAAGCCTATGTTCCATCAGAGGGTTGAGGAAAGTCACAGCCTGGGATGAGATAGTGCCTGAGATAATGCATGCAAGGAACCTAGATATTTGCCTTACCCCCTCTTTATAAAGAGAGCCTTTTAAGGAAATATGATTGGATTTTGTGCTGTGCGAGGGCCATTTCCACGGCCCAGAATTGTTGCTGCCTCATTGCTCCATCAAGAGACCACCTTCTGTTTGCCTGTGAACAAGGGCAAGGAGTCTTGACTGTGGAAATTTTGTACCTGTCCCTCCTTCTCAATAGAACAGTAAAATATAAAAATAATACTTTTGAATAAATCAGAATATCATGCCTGTTTTTAATGCATAAACCTTCAGGAACAATTACAGGATCTTACACAAAATACAAATAATGTTGGGGTAAATTAGACTGCTGGTAAATCGTAGGAACTAGACCCTACATTTTAGTGAATCTAAAAGTTTGACTACAGAATGTGTTACAAGCTGTCTGAGATGCCTAAGTACAGAAATCATTCACTTTACAGTAAAAAGGAACCACCGCTGGGAAGAAAAATGTTTTATTTCTGTAAAAACATTTATTCTTGGTTGTTTGGGTTTTTTGGGGGAGATTTCTTTTGTTGTTGTTTTTTTTTTTTTTTTCAATTTCCTGTTAGTTCAGGGAAGAATTAACTTGTCTACCACCCTAGCAAACATTTACCTTGTAGCCTTTATCTGCTTGGATTTGTTATGAATTTAGGCAGAAAACATTTAGTTTTTGTGATCATTATCTGCCATTACCTGCTATGAGGACTGTTACACTTCACTGTATTGAACATTACTGGAATTAAGGTTGTAGTTGCAATTCCTTTAAGAAATATCTATTTCCATGGATTTGCAGCTCAATTCTAAGCATTCTGGATAGGAAACATTTAGCTACAGGCAGTTATTTAATTTTTTATTTCTGTTATTTTCCTTTGGTGTCAAAAATAAAATTTTAAACAGCATCATCTTCTGAAACTATAAAATAAACAGATTGTCTTGGAGGCTTGCTGATTTTTTTTTTTTCCCCCCACTCCCTCTTTTTACTTCTGTATCCATCCCCATACCCCTCTTCTAGCTGAAGTGGGATGGACCCCTTTCTCTAGTCTGTCGGTGTGAAATAACCATGAGAGTCACTGCAAAGTGGAGTGGTAATTAATAATTAAAGGCAGATCCAGAGGAATGTATCTATAATGCATTGATTTGTGGGGAGAGGGGTATGTAAGTTGCCTTTTTTTTTTTTTTTTTTTTTTTTTTTTTTTTTTAAGGAAAAGCAAGACTTAGCAGCTAGTCTTGATTTTAGACACAAATTCATTTTATGAACTTCAGACTCAGCTTCTTATTAGTCATAGCACCGTTCCTGGGTGTGGTGAGTTAGGTACTCAGTTTGCAGGTCTCTCTCCATCCTTGTTCGTATTAGCTGGCCGTGCACAGCCACAGACCATTGGTATTCTTAGCTCTGAGAAAATAAAAAAAAAAAGAGAAGGATAACCATAGGTACTAGGATACTAAAACCAAAACAAAGACTTGCCTGAGCTGTGATCAGGGACCCTGCACGTTTCCCTAAGCTATTTCCCTTGAGGCACGGAGGAGTAAATATTTCTTAGGGACTGACAGTTCTCCAAATAGCTTAACCTGCTGAGAAAATGGACGCTGCTTGACTTGGATAGGAACCAAAGAACCGAACTGATGTGTTTGAGCATCTGTTTTCCCCTTCCTGATTGATGCATTTCTCTGGTAGCACAGTTGCTGCCTTTTTATTTTGTTCATGGGGAGTTCACATTATTTCCAGGTATCTGATGATTCCTGTTTTTTCGCTGTAGTCCTCTGTGTCCTTTACGTTCGTACTCTGGACCTCTTTGTTTTGTTCAAAATTTCTTTTTCATCATTGTTCTGTTGTGCCATAGTTAATTAGTGCAACTGATTAGAGTGGTGTGTGTTCTGTCTCC
The DNA here is from genome assembly GCA_011801015.1 of Ardeotis arabs. NCBI lineage: Eukaryota > Metazoa > Chordata > Aves > Otidiformes > Otididae > Ardeotis > Ardeotis arabs. Next base: position 33,638 of record JAAGAY010073114.1, on the reverse strand, counting down.
TCCCCGAGAAACGCACTTCAGGCTGCTTGTGTCATGACTTGGGGAAAGGAGAGGGAAGCCACAAAAAATATAACTTCAAGTAAATTGCTGTCTATTTGTTGTCACAAAGATTAAAGGAAGCTTTCACCTTCTCTGGACCAGGGAATATGGACGGGACTTGATTTCTTTCCCTGCTGATAGGGAATCAATGCCCTTGAAATTGCATAGGTTTCTGTGGGTGGCTGGGCGGCTTGTGAAGATAGGTAACAAATCTCTGGACTGAGTTAACATCTCCCAGCACTGAACTTCAACATTAATAATTTTTTTCTTCATATAGCAGTAATAACGATGCTGTGTTAATTAACTGATACTGTAATGTGTTATGCTTGCTCATTTTAAGTCTCTGAGAGCTTGAGCCATTTGGATCTGTATTTTTCCCATACTGTGCACAAGAGTTTTTGTTGACATACCATCCACACATTTGACTGTTGAAAGTCAAATTTTAGCTGAAATAAACTTTTGTTTCCTTATTTTTGACACTACTCTTCCTGAAGAAATGTCACTGTTCTGCCAATGGGAGAAAGAGAGTTCACTGAAGAATTGGCAGGGAAAATAGAAGATTTCCCTCCCCCTTCCCCCCTCTTCCCCCCCCAAACCTTGATCAGCTTTTGTCATGCTCTGTCTTCAGGAGGTGGCTGAATAATCTTGAATGGATGTTTTATTCATTTTATTGTGTCTACAAAATAAACTTCTTCAAGCAATTTCTTGGGGTGGATTGAAAGCATCTTTTCCCGTCTACTTACTGTTGAAAAATACAGGCCTGCTGCCCTATCGAAGAAGATAATGGGGTTGGGAGAGGCTGGAATATTCTTTCTGTGCTGACGAAAACATATTTTTTGTTCCAAAGTAGGGAAATTAAAGGAGTTGAATGCTGTTTTGGATGTATGGGTGATATATTTTTCTAGTGGCCTCTGATCTTGTAAAATTATTGCAAAATACAATATTTAAATCAAATATGCATGGGTGATCATGGATTGACGTAATAGGTCTGAGGTAATTTCCAGTAGTCTACCTCTCACTCACTACATTGTGAGTGAACTTTTACTTTAAGAAATGTCTATTTAGAGATATTTTCACATGTGTAAGTTCTTACTATAGGATAAAAAAGCTTGCATCATTAACTGTAACCCTAGCTGTTCTGTTTGAGTAGTCTTATATCCCTTATAACTTGTGATTTAAAGTCATACATTTGTACAGCTACATGTATTTTGTGGAAAATATGGCGTGGTTGTTTTTCCTGTGTGCAGAATGCATGAGACTTTTGCAAAAACTGGTTTTTATCAAAATTGGATCCTTCCCTTCATGAAAGAAATTTAAAGACCTGATTTACTTTTAATATGTTTAGAATGGGCTTAATCCAGGTTCCCATTGACTTAAATAGAGTTTGGATCAGACTCAAAATAAATGCATGGATATGGAAGGATGAGGATGGAGGAAGAAAAACATTCATTTGCTAACAATATTGTGCTGAAAATTTGCCATTGGGTTTGGGCTGTATCCTCTGTGCTCTGGTTATTAGTGCCTGTCATAGCATCAGTTAAACTCCAAACTCAAGGAAGACAATTTGCAAGAATTAAAAGGCTCAGATTTTTTTTCTTTGCTTTGGGATAAGGTAATTTCCATAAGAAAAAGATTGTTGACTTGTAAACAGAGAAGGCTATGCTGTATGTTTCAGAAATAGAATATAAATAGAGACAGGCATTTGCAATACAAATATAGAACAAACTCATTAGAAAAAAAGATTGGAAAATAAATAGCAGTTCCAGAGAGATGCTCAATATAATGAAGGACAACAGTAAATGTCATGCACACTGTACAGAATTTTTAACTTTTTAATACTGTTAAGTTCTGTAATAAAGTACCTTGATATGAAGCACATCATAGTCATACATCACATTTTGAAGAAAAGAAATATGGAGTTTTTTTTTTTTTGTTTTTGTTTTTGTTTTTTTTAAGTAGTTAGAAGAACTAGTCTGCTGTACCTTCTGAGGTGATATCTAGTTGCATAAGTTTCTTCTAATTCTTTCCTCAGATTTCCATTTATTCCTTGTCGGAAGGGCAGGTAAGGGGAAAAATGAATTTTTCCCATATTGAAAATGTTGTCTTTTTGTTGCAGTTCACGTTACATGTCAGACAGGACTTCTGTGGTATAGAAGCACATAACTGTACTTCTGACCTCCTAGCTCTGCAAAGTGCTGGTGCATTGCTGTGAGCTGTGGGTACCAGTGTTAGGGTAAGTGGTCTTGAACAGATGCAAGACTTGCATCTGGGAGCATCAGGTACTGGAAAAGAAGATCCTCACAGTTAGTGGCACACAGAATTTGTTGTGTCTGTTGATCCTGCTTCTCAGTTTGTCCTCTTTTTTATACATTGCTTTCTGCCCTGTTCAGACTTCTTCCTCGTGTTGTTTAAGCACAGATTTATCCAGTCTTTCTGAGAAGGTCAGCTGGAAGTATAGGTCCTCAGCATGATAAATCAGTAGGGAAAAAAGTACTTCCAAAGGACTCTTCAGATCTAGATAGGCAAAACTGATCTCCAAAGGTATCTGTCTCTGTCCGTAGGGGCTAGTGCATCCTAAAGTTAGATGAGATAAATCAGTGTGATACATTTCTGCCTCCATTTCCCTACTGTGAAATATACAGTACTACTGCCTGATGTTAAGGGGATGTGAGAAGCCTGAAACGACTGCATTTTTACAGAGCAGAGCCATGAGAAAGTGTTGAGTGCTGGAGATAACTGTTGGGAAGTTTTCTAGGCATGAATCAAAAATATTTTCCTTGCAAGTCTTGTGCCACTTAATGTTGTACCTATCCTTATATCTATGAAGACAGAAGAGAGTAGTTCTCGTAACATGAAGAAAGAGTTTCTTAACATATTCCTAAAACAATCTGGGATCACAGGGGAGAGACCAAGCATGAAAAACATCAGTCTCTAAGGGGGAGAATTTCACATTAGTAGACTGTTACTGAAACTGCTTTGCCAGCCCTAGCTACAGCCTGCTAAATGCTGACATACAAAAACTGTCTCCAAAGAATCTGTTGAATGCCTAAGTCTTTGCTGGAGTAAAATAAAGAAATATAGACCTCATTTATCAGGGCCTACAATCTTTTCCTGCTTGTATCTACATGATCTGAAGGTCATTTAAAATGTATTAGAGGTTTAAGGTTGGAATGTGAGGCTAATTTGAAACCTGGCTCTAAGATGACCGATTGTGTTAATAGTCTTCATACTGGTTAAACTAAAGCGTGGTGTCCATGTGACAGGACGGTATTAGCTAGAGATCCAAAATGATGTGGCGTTGCCTGGTGAAATAGCTGTTTCTTTTCACAGATAATGCTGTGTAATTCCACTTAGCTTTAATGGCCCCATGGCTCTTAAAGTAATGAACACCTAGGGCAGAGGCTGAGTGAGGAAAGCTGGCAAAAACTCAGTGCTCACAGATTGGAAACCTCCTGGTTTGGCTTTGGACTGAATGTGGAGAACTCCCCAGCACTCCCCCGGCCCCTTCCAGTGTTTTCTCTGACATAGTTGGCCCCTGACCAATTTTCCCAACTGCTCCCAAGCCCTTTCTAATAGTCTCCTAACCCAGTTGGATGTTCACTCAGCTCCTTTACGCCCTTTCCATTGGCACGGATATGAAGTTCTGCTGCTTCAGGGATAATGCTGAAGATAAATGTGCTTTCATCCTTCTTCCTCTCAAAGGGGGTCATTCCCAGTATTTTACAGTAGTTGAATTCTGTTGATTTCATTTGAGGTGTTCCAAATTTATTCTGAATGTGGCCACAAGGAGCAGATGGGCTTGGCATTTGAGTAGGAATGGTTCCCTTTCATGCTGTACTGGGGACAGCGTGTTGGTACTTCTGCTGAAATTAATTACTTTAGCAAGACAAGCAGGGATGAAACAGTTAAAATGAAAGGCAGATGTAGAGAGGCCAACTTTCACCCAGGGGTAGGACAGCAAGGGAGTGGCCTTGGGCCTCATCTGGCCCTGTGCGAAGCTGCAGAACAAATAGTCCTTGCTCATAGAGGCACCTGGGCCCACCTCAATGGGAGGGTGATCATGCTGGGGGTCTAGAGGACTTTTTTTTAGACAGCACTTGAATAACAGGCCCAGATCTGTTTTGTGTTATTCCTGTTTTACTAGGCAACCCTCTGAGTTCTTGTTTTTCTTTCTCTCTCATTCTATTTTTGTTTCTTTGTCCAGGCCTGATTTTGTCTTTGGAATAAGGGATGCTAAAGTATCCCTGAGCATGTTAATGCTGTTTAATGCAACACACACGCTCCATATCACAAAAAGTGCGAAACAAGTTTTGCATCTGCCTCTGCTATGTTTCTAGTCTTCTAACTAAAATATTAATCAGCATCCCTCTGTCACTGTAACATAACTGCCTTGATCGTTAGCATGTTTGTCTTGGCAGTACACCTTTCAGGTAGGAGTGTGCTGTTGTCCACTTCTGTAGATCATGTGGCCATGTTTATCTTTCTCACTTATAAAGAACAAATCTGGGTACCTACAATATTCAGGATATACAAAGTTTAGTCCTTATTCGTGATAAGAAGGATATTAAACATTGTGACTCTTTGGCTGATCTTGATGCGATGTCAAAGTCGTTGCTTCAATATACAGTGTTATAAAGCCTCTTTATGATAGGAAGTTAGGTCTTATTTGAACACCATAAGCCGTTCTCAGAGATAATTCAATGTAATTTTGAGGTCATTGTAGGTTGGTGCATCCTCTGATAAATATGATGTTATCTGGTACAATAATATTTAATCCTGTGGTTCTGGTGAAGACAGAGCAGCTGTGAAGCAGAGTAACCAGTATGAACGTATCTGCCAACGGCTCTGCATCAAATGAACAGTTTTCCTAGCTTGTGGTATACTCTACAGATGTTTCCATATGTCTTACATAATAATGTATTTTAAAAGAGCATAATTATTTTTATATGGTATCATTTAAAAAAAAACCAACACAACACACTGGCTTTGAAAAAGGACTTAGTGATTGGAAGCTTACTTTCGATTTTCATATTTTCCTTTTGGGCAGTAACGCTGCCTGGCAGATTGGGAATATTTCACAAACAGCACTTAAAATTTGATGTTTCTTTTCTGGAAGTGAATAGCTGTATAACATTGATGACCAAGGTGAATTGATTATCCATAATACTGGATTCCTGAAATATCCAGAAGAGTGTAAAGATGTTTTACATATGTCTTCTTTGGATATCAGTTCTGCTTCCTTTTGAATTTTCATGGGAATGAAAAAGAATATTCAGACATTAGGTTTGTTTCTGCAGGAAGGACTGTTAATTCATTTTAGAATGCATTATTAGAGGAGATAAGTAAAGCTAGTCTACATTTCACAAAAATTTGCAATTGGGAGTCAAGCCAGACTAGGAAAAAATATTCTTGCTTCATGCTTTAGAAATTTATTCTCTTGGCATGTTTGCAGATGTGGTTTTAAGAGCTTATCAAATGCTATGTTAAATATTTAAACCTAAAAAATACTCTGGTTGTGTAGAAAAAGGCAATGGCAGAAACCTGGAGATTTTCATGTCAGAGGTGACTTTGTTTTGAGCTCTTTGACAAAGAACAGAAAGTTTAATTGAACAAGTAGTTAAAATGTTAGATGCTGTTTCCCAAACTGCAGATTTAATCTAGAATTTTGGGCCCTCTAATTCTGTGCCCTTTAAATTGAGTTCCTGTTTGCTTGAGCAAGCTCTGCATCTGCAGTGTGACCAGAAATCTCAGAGCTGCATCTAATGATTAAAGAAATGAGAAGCAAGATTAATATGTTAGAGTAGCAGCAACCCAGATTGGTTGACCAATTTTGCATATGCTTTGTTTATTGAAGACTAAGCATTAAAGCTTACAAACACAATATTTGCTGTTGTGCTGATGGGTCAGGCAGTACCACCTAGAAGCCTCTGCTTATCCAAGCAGCGAGCTGCTAAAAGCTGAAGTAACAACCCAACCGCCTGAGTAGCAAATTACCGAAGTCTGGAAAATATATTTGAGAAGCATCTTTATTTATATGCTTCTTCCATTCTTATACTTCTGTATTTTTTTGTTTGCCACTGTTGGAGACAGGTTACTGATGTAGACGGGCCTGTGGTATGAACTGGTATGGCTACTTCAGCCATATAGCTGTCTATCTGTCTGTTAAATATGAGTGAAATTAGTCAGTGGATTTAGAATTATAAGGTAGGGATGAGCAGCCAAAGACTGTACATGCAGTGCCATCACATAAACATAATTTTCATAGGAGCTTGCACTGTAAATCTGACATCAGGTGTTGATGATGTGATGATGTGAAGACTTCTCTTTTTCTGAACTTCTACTGTAGGCTCCTGAAGGCAGTAGGTTGTCTTTTTGTTCTGTGTTTGTACAGTGCTAACAGAATACCATCCTGTTCTGTGACAGATAGTGGATTCAATATACTGGATATCTTAAAGTTACTCTTCTGTAGAAGTGTTTGCAGGGTCAGTGTGTAAAGTACTATATTTAACGTGGGTTTGAATCCGGAAGCAATCACAGCCACCACTTTCAAGACTGTGCACTTATTCCGCTCTTGTGGATGGAAGTACCTCTTAGTGAATAGGAAATGAGCCATTATTGTGTCTTGCCTTGAATTATGAATAAATTAACTGTACAGAATTATTACTAATGCTTAAGACAGTGCACTGGTCTGGTCAGTGACTTCATAAACAGTAACTTCTCTCTTCTCCCAATACAATTTAGTTTGAAGAACTATAAATCTAATTCTTTAAGTCTTTCATGTTAAGCCATGGGTTGCTTTTATCAACTTTATTACCAGAGAGGAGTAGAAGCTTATACAGTGAATTCTTAACAACTTTAGTAATGGTCTAAATGTTTCCTTTTTCACCTTTCATCATAATGCTGCAACAGAGTAAACCTAAATGCTCTTTCTGCATTTACAGTTCTCCCAGGATAATCAAATCAGAATCATAGAATGGTTAGAGTTGGAAGGGACCTTCAAAGGTCATCTAGTCCAACCCCCCTGCAAGGAGCAGGGACATCCCCCACTAGATCAGGTTGCTCAGAGCCTCATCCAGCCTGGCCTTGAACGTTTCCAGGGATGGGGCATCCACCACCTCTCTGGGCAACCTGTTCCAGTGTTCCACAACTCACATTGTAAAAAATTTTTTCCTAATATCCAATCTAAATCTACCCCCCTCTATTTTAAAACCATTACCCCTCGTCCTATCACAGCAGGC
>JAAGAY010073114.1:0-26341 GCA_011801015.1 Ardeotis arabs | reverse complement strand
AGTACTCCAGGTGGGGTCTCATGAGAGCAGAGTAGAGGGGGAGAATCACCTCCCTCGACCTGCTGGCCACGCTCCTCTTGATGCAGCCCAGGATGCCGTTGGCCTTCTGGGCCGCAAGGGCACATTGCTGGCTCATGTTGAGCTTCTCGTCCACCAGCACTCCCAAGTCCTTCTCTTCAGGGCTGCTCTCCATCCATTCTCCGCCCAGCCTGTATTTGTGCCTGGGATTGCCCTGACCCACGTGCAGGACCTTGCACTTGGCCTGGTGCACTTCATGAGGTTGGCGTGGGCCCACCTCTCCAGCCTGTCCAGGTCCCTCTGGATGGCATCCCTCCCCACCAGCGTGTCGACGGCACCACACAGCTTGGTGTCATCGGCGAACTTGCTGAGGGTGCACTCTATCCCACTGTCCATGTTGCCAACAAAGATGTTGAACAGGGCCGGGCCCAACACGGACCCACGTCCCCATGAGGGACGCCACTCATGATGGGTCTCCACTTGGACATCGAGCCGTTGACCACCACTCTCTGAGTGCGGCCATCCAGCCAGCTCCTTATCCACCGAGTGGTCCATCCATCAAAGCCATGTCTCTCTAGTTTAGAGAGAAGGATGTCGTGCGGGACAGTGTCAAAAGCTTTGCACAAGTCCAGGTAGATGACATCCGTTGCTCGTCCCTTGTCCACCGATGCTGTCACCCCGTCATAGAAGGCCACCAAATTGGTCAGGCACGATCTGCCCTTGGTGAAGCCGTGTTGGCTGTCACCAACCACCTCCTTGCTCTCCATGTGCCTTAGCATGGTTTCCAGGAGAATCTGCTCCTGAAGTTGTTAATAGTGCTATGGCAGACTTGTGGTAATATACTTTCCTAATAATAATCTCTTGGTTTTTACTTTTCTTGTAAGAGTCTTAGTTTTTACATTCATTATTTAAAACAAATGTTGACCTTAGCGTGATGATTGAAGAGCCTGCTACTGCAGAAATGGAGATGGCTTGAGGGATTGGAGCAGTAGGTGGTTGCCTATAATTTGTTAGGGAGTTTTTTGATTATTAGTTGTCAAAAAAGTTTTGGAAGTATGGGGGGTGGTGGTGACGAATTAATAGGCTGTGCCTAGAACATCTTAATCTCCCTGAAATAGTAATAGTTTACAGTGAAATAGCTACCATTTAATAGCTGAAAAGGTGAGTTAGGCTGCATTCCTGAACAAAACAGCAGCTTATGTTCCAGTCATACAGAGTATTAAGTGCCTGTTCAAGTGACTCTCATAAACACTTCTCTTGATTTCAGTGGGTTCATTCACATGAATTAAATTAAGCAGATGCTAAAAAGTTTGCAAGAACTTGAGTCTGTCTGAGCAGTGTATTTTCCTAGTAGCTCTGGCTGCCCAGAAGTATTCACAGCATGCTCTCACCTTCTAATAAACTTGGGAAAACACAAAAACTTGCAATCATACTTGCAGTTATGCATTTGAAAGTATGAGTCTTTTGCTATTAAACTTCTGAATAGATGCCAAAAAAAATAATTACTTCAAATCACAAATGGCAGGGGTCAAATAAAATTTAATTGGAAAGAATCTCCATGTAGATAGAAAAGGAGAGAACTCTGTTAAAAATGGTCCGTGAAAGAAAACATCACGGAGGGAGCATGGGTGGGGGGGTGGAAAGAATTTTTACATAAGTCAGTGTTTATCAAAAAGTGAAGGATCTTAACAAATCCTTCACAGAAAAGGCAAAAACCCCAAAGATAAAATATAAACACCAGGGAATGTGATTGATCTAGAATTTGTTCCTTTTTCCTTTCTTGCCCCTCTTAGCTGACATGGTGATGAAAAGAGAGGATTAAAATGGGCTTCTTTAAAGCCAAAATCTTATTAGGAAGTGATTAAAAGCACATTGTATCTCTTAAAGTGAAACTTTGCTGGTTTTGGTCTTGCCTTGCTGCAAAGCATTTTCAGAAGAGAGCAGGAGGAAAGGAGGGGGTAAAAACACAGATCATTCTAACTTTAATTATTCATGGATAATAGTATCTGTGGAATTTTCCATTTGTTTTCCTTGTCTGTCATTCACTGAAAACCCAGTGCACTCCTGAAGACAAGTCTACATCCAGAAAGGATTTTTGGATCAGAAACTGCTGAAACTCTTTTGTTTAGAGAATAGTTTTGAGCTGTAACTACCATAACAGCGAGAATCCAGCCAGGCAGGAATAAGTTACGGAAGCAGAGGAATGGCAGGGGAGAATCAAAATTCTCTCTGGGCACCCCCCATACCCCCCAAAAAAGAGGAGAGGATGAAAAAGCCTGAACAAATTCACCAGAATTACAGTTATTACTCCTACTTAAAACTGACTTTCAATGCACATTGCATATGACTTTTGGAATCCTAAAGGATTTCTCTTCCTTAGCACATATGCAGAAATACTCGCCAGCTCTGGCTTTATGGAGAAGTCAAGGTCTTTAGTAAAGAAGCAAGTAATAGAGCACTACTTTTGTGACAAAGCTGAAAGTTTTAATTTTCCTTTTTTCCTTTTTAATTTTAAATCTGCACTGTGTGACATGGTGACATGACATATGCCTGTCATGTAGTATGAAAATAAAACCATTTCTTGGAAGGAAAAGGGTGAGAATATTGTCTCTTGAATTCTATACGGGTAATCTGGCAGAGAACTGTAGACACGACGCTCTGTTTATTCTAATGTTCCTGAAGGGAGGTGAAACTGCAGTGATCTGCTGTCTTGCTGTAAAGGGGCAGAACATGCTGGGGTCAGAGCAAGCAATAGAAAAGTAAAGAGAAAGCTGTAAGGTGCAGTAAGGACTGCTCCTAAGAGAAGTCTGTGACATTCAAATACTGAGCAAGGGATACATACCAGACATCCATGTCTTTATTTTGGGCCAAAATATCTATTTATTTTTACTTAAACCCCTCAAACAACCAAAATTCCAGTCTTCGAGCTTCATTAAATCTTTCAGGCTTTAGCGGCTGCAGGTAGAACAGCCTTAATGGTATAACATGTTGTGAGGAATCTGGGAAGAAGGAATGTCTAGGTATTTTTGTTTCAGGGCAATGAAAACAGGAGGGATACATTTCTTGGGTATATTTGACCAGAAGCACCATCAGGCGTTTGTAGATCCATTGCACACAACAGTGAATTACTGTTGCCACCTCCACTGACGTACTCTCGGAACTAACTCAAAGAACTGTGGGTGAATTTAAGATGAAATGGTTTAAAATTATTTTGCAAGTCTCCTTGTAAAACAAGAGGCTGGGTGGACTAGGAGATTTCTAGGTGACCATGTAAATTCATCTTTAAATAAAGAATCTGGTAAATCTAGTTCTCTTCCATTGCCTATATTTATTTTGGCTATAAAAAATAACAAAAAAAAGCTAAATTTATTTTAGCTGTCCATGACTGATGGTAGTATGAACTGGCTGAGAATCATACCCTTGATTGTTGGTCAGTTGCTGTTGTGTTTCAGGCTTCTCCTCATCTACAGGCCACCCAAGTGCTTTCAGTAGGACAGCCGTGTGTATGAACCATTGGCTTCCATCCAACCTGTAAATTGCTTGTAATTATGGAGTCCCATTGAAATGAAATCAGTGAAATAGGGCTCTGCTCTTACAAATGATGCACAGAATCCAGAGATCCTGAAGACCTTTACATTTATACTGTGAAATTATTCCTCCTGTTCTTTGGATATGTTTATTAATTGAAAAAAAACCACTGTTCTGGTTAGCAGGATCACTATTTAGCTTGAAAAGATGTCCACAATCCAGAGGACAATGCTGTAAAATCTGTTAAATAGCTGACCTACATTCTTTGGACATTGAGATGAGATCCACGGGCGTAGCTGAAATAGTGTCAGCCCCCTGACAGCCTCATACTTCTTAGGTTGCAACAGGAATCTGCTAACAGCATTTAAGAATTCAAAGATGGCTCATTATGGCTTTGTTTTTCCTACTAAGTCATTGTCTGTATTTCTGAAATGCAAAATAAGAAACTTTAATTTTTAAATAAATTTACCAGTCAGTTTGGAAAATACTGAGATCCGTTTCTCAGAGCTATGACTCTGATTAAGGCACCAATCCTGCAGCATAAATAAGACATCGTACTGCTCCCCAATGCAGTTTGCAATTACCTGAAAGCCATTCGTTTGGAGTATGGGGAACAACAGTAGCTTTCAGATTCAGTGTGTGCATTCCCTGGTTGAACTACAGCGAGCAAGCAGCGCAGTGAGCCCTTGTTCCTGACAGTCTAACACTCAGGACAGGAACTGTTACAGAGATGGCTCATCTGGAAGGAGCTTCATTGATGCTTCCATACAGGTTAAGTTCAAAGCAGGTAAACTGAGGGTAACCCAACAGGATCTTCTGTGTGTGATAGGAACCAGTTTAATTCAAAATGAAACATCGGGCTTACTCTGTGGTGGGGTGGCTCCAACGCACATTACTGAAAACCATCTGCATTTTAAAAGTTATGGTTGTAGGATATAGAGGGATGAAAAAAGTTAGCTTATTAAGTTCAGGATTCAGTTTCCAGTTCTGCATGAATGTAATGAAACAAAGTGTAATCTCTCACATCTTTTGATATTTTCTTTATTTTCATGCACCAAATATGCATTCTTGTATCTCTTAAAAAAACTTCCCAGGTCATTTTTTGTGCCCTAAGAGGAATTTAAATTGTTCAGAAAAGCACAGTCTGAAACTTTCCCTTAATAATTGGAGCCAATAGATGCTCCCAGTAGTGAGGTTTCTTTCTTTTTCTCCTTAATTGCAAGCACCAGCAGAAAGCTGTAGTTAAGACACTGACAATAGAATAAATAGCTGACCTGATGGAGCATGCTTGGGCTGTAGCCAGGAACCTCATCAGTAGACACTCTCTCCTTTGGGAAATGGTTCTTTTTCTTGGCTTTCTAAGTCTTGTAGTAACCTATTTAAAAGTAACAGATTTTTTTTTTTCTTTCTTGCTTTATTTTAAACCAAGCCTTTATTTTTATAAATCATCAAATTCCAGCAAAGTGGTCTGATAGATTGTGACTCTCCTGAGAATAGGAGAGAATAATCCTCTTTGTGAATTATGGATTTTTTTTCTGCTTTTACTTATATCAATATTCATACAGGAATATGTTTTGTGAGTTTATTAGGTTTAGATAACCCTGATTGGGACTGGTATTACAGCTCAGTTCTGCAAAACACTGTGTTATTTCCAAAGTGCCGTGTACCTAACACCCATGGTCTAGAATTCTGTTCTCTTACAAGCTCCAGCGTACAGAGACTGCAGCATGAATGTATCCTCAGTATATTAATTGTCTGAATAATCAAAGTGAATGCCTACAGTTGCTGTTTGCTGGAGATTTCATCTGGTGGTCAGGAGCAGAGGAAGTGCCAGCTAAGTAACAGCATGCTCCAAACTGCTGGAGACTGATGTTGACCCTGCATTAAAGAAAGCCAACAGCTGTGCAAGGAACTAGGGGGTTCTTGCCGTTCTACCTCTGTGGAGTTGCTATGGGAACGTGGGTATAAGAACCACTAATATGGACTGGCAGCAAGGGAAGGAAATCTGTTTTAAATGATCTAAATATAAACCATAGCATTCAACTTTATACACCAGTCATGGACTAATGCTTTACGTTGTTTGACCAGTGATTTTGTCAGATGTTGAGTGAATGAAAAGAGTTTCTTTCTAACTCTTCTCGTAGGCTGAAGATGTTTTGTGCATGAAATTTGTTTGTATATTTTACTGGCTGTTGATGATGTAGATGAGTAATTTACAGAGCACAGAGCTGGTTTTTGAAGGGGAAAAAAAGGTGACACTTCTAGAAACGAAAAATTGTAGACATGAAAATTGCATTTCTGATCTTGTAGGGGGAAGACCAGAGCTCATTTTCTGCCTGAATTTGTTATCTAGATAATCAAAGTTAATCCCCATTGTTTAACACTTTGGATTAAAAAATAAATTGTGTCTGTAGATGTCCAAGACTGTTGCCTCCTAAATTTAAACTAGGAAGCAGGTTGGTGGTTCTGGCCGAGAAAGTCATACAAATTGCTTGGGGGCTTTCGTGTGGTGGGGGGATTTATGTGACTATTCCAACTCCACCGTTCCTGTGAAATGGGCAATCTTTCACAAAGTCACCAGGTTTGCAGAAAACTTTGAATGCTGAAATCACTCTTCTCAGAAAGAGAAAGGAAAAAACTCAGTCTAAAAGCAAAACTGGTAAGAAGGCAAAAATAAAGTGAAATACAGTTCAGGATTTCAGAAGCCTCACTTTTGCATTCACCAGAATAATGCTGCCCATGATTTACTTCTGTTTCTTATATAAGTTTACATATATAATTATATTTATTCTCATTTTCTTTTTAGGTGATCCTGATCCTTACCAAGTATTATCACACTGACATGGGGAAAGTGCTGGAGAGCTCTTTGTGGAGGTAAGTTCTCAGCTTTTCCTGTAACCTCCCCCACCTTATGCCCCATTCTCAGAATAGATCAGTTTCTTTTCTCTTTCCAAACTGCTGCTGAGTCCAGTTGGTAGCCGACTAATGCTAATACAGCAAGATTATCCAGACTCTCAACAGTTCTTACTCTTTCTCTTCCTTAAATGCGGGTCCTGCGATTCAGTAAGAAAGAGTTTGAAATGAGTTTTAACAGTAGAGACAAACAATGATAGAGAGTATAGGGTACCTTCCTGATGCCACTTTGCAAGATGCCATTTTTTTTCCTTTTCTTAGAAATTTTGCATCAAAGTTACTTAAAACCTCTGAAATACTTGTTGTGTTGGGATGTGTCTGCTGGGAGTTCTTACTGCTTTTGAGTACTGCACTGAAGTTAGTAAATAATCCTGATTTGGAAGCAGTCATGATTGGATGAAATACAATACCAGTGCAGGTTATATTGTGTCTTAGGACAACTGGGAATATGTAGTGATTGAAACAAATTCCTAAATTAATTCTTATTTCCTTAACATTCATGAATTAAGATAGCAATATGCATGTTGCCTGTGTGTGCACAAACTGCAGGTGTATATCAGCACAAAACCAGGGCTAGGGTAAGCCTATGTTAAGCCAGTTCATACTGGTTATCTTCTTATGTGGTAATTTTGTTTTGCTAAGTGGGCTTTTTGTGCTCTAATTTTCTGTGTATCTGTATAAATCTTCCACCACAAATTTTTGCTAGACCCATTATGTACACTTTAAAAGTGAAAATATTTCACTGCTATTGATAAATATAATACTGCTGCAATGTTTGCTATGCTACTTTTTCTGGTTTATTTGAAGGCGTAGAAATATTCTTGAAATATTCTGCCAGGATATATAAATAGTTGTTACAAATTACAGGAGACTTATTTGAGGAGTCTTATGTGAAATTTTTATGTCGCACATAAGCTTCAGGTCTAGAAACAAATGGTTTACCTAATACCTTGTGGCTTAGGGACTTGTAAACATCATACTGTCCCAAGAGCTTGTATGGGGACTCAGCCTTCATCTCTGTGTGTAAGGAGCGTTACAGAGACAAACCAAGAAAAGGGGTGGGCGAGGGAATAGGGAGTGGGAAAAGCCTGTGACCAGGACATGCTGCACACCAGCCTTTTTATGTGTTTGGAAGGAGGCTGCATTGTTTCAACCTTGTGTTGTTTCTCATAGTGACAGTGAATCCTTGCAGTACCTTGTTGTTATACTAGAAGCTGGGTAGTACAGTTTGGCCTGGGGCAGTGGTCCCTGCAACACAAAGGTATTTTCAAGTAAAAAAGAAACTTCTAGTCATAAAAAGGAACTTCTCAGGAAAGAAAGTAAGATCAAATGGAGACTGCTTAGTATTGGCTCAGGACTGGCCTTTTTAGGGCTATGATGGTTCATTTGTCATTATCCTTTAAACTTAAAAGATGCGAAATTAATTGCACATTTGTTTCTGTTTTAATTTTTGTCCAACATATTGTGCAAAGACAACCAAAAGGCATTTTGTGTACTCCCATAACTGCGTAAGCACACATTGCTTTCCTGTTATATGCCCCTGGCCTACACAACATGTGCAGCAGGCTTCAAGTATCGCTATTCACGCTTCAGTGTAATCTCTCGTACAAGTCTTAAACTTATTCAGTTGGACTCTTCAAATAAAGTCTCTGCTCTTTCAAAATAAACATAAAGCAGGTTTCAGATAATGTTGCTTTCTTTTGAGAACGTAAACACTTTAAACAAGGTCATTCAGACCTTGCTGACAGCTGCTGTGAAGAAGAACTGGTGTGAACTGCATTCAAATACAATCGATGCTAGTGCACATCATAGGGAAATCAGGCCCTTTTACTTACCACTAATAGATGTGCCAGATGCTTTGGTTGTTTATAAAACTAGGATGGAAAAACTGAAAGGAAGCAAGTGCTTAAGATTAGCACTTGAGTCAGAGGTGGTAGCTGATCAATCCCTAGATATGTTCTGCTCTGGGCTCACCTCCTTCCTCTGCTCATTGTGGCGTAAAAGCGGCAGATGCGGTTGTCAGGCTGGGGGAGTTACAAAGTGCCTGGATCTGGAAAAGCACAAATGACACCAACTGGTGCAAAAATATCAAATAGTGCCTCCCTCAGTTGAGATGTACCTCACTATTTGTACTAAATAAAATAAAAGTAAATACTGTCCGTGAAGGTGGGGAACTTTTCTGCCTTTCTCGGTGTAAAACAGTTGGATGTAAATTGGTGAGGCTCCATGTTTGCTGATGGAGCGCGGGTTTTATACTCACATTGGCAGCCTGCCCAGAATGCACAATGTATATATTTTTAAACTTTTTTGTTTGTTTCTCTTTTATACTCCTCTCATTTGCATCAAAACAAATATACCATAAAACAGGAGTGAAAAATGTTGTAGGGTTTACTGTAGCAGACAAAAGCCATAAATCTTTGTGAGGTTTCTGTGCCCTAATGAGAATAGATCCTGTCAGGTTGTTTCCTGAATCAGTCCAATGTTGTTGTTGTTCCTATCTTGCCTGGCTAGATTATACCAGACACTTGATATTCTCTAAGTGAAAATAAACTTGTTTCATAACCTGATCAATCTCCACCAGATTAATTTTTTGATGTTGTTAATCTCCCACTTTTCTCTTGCCAATCAGTATATATTATCCTAGCTTGGTATTTATCAGTTCTTCTGTTTCTTGAAACGGCATCTTTTTTTTTTATTCCTCTAAAACATATTTCTTCTTCATCTCTCTTTCTTTTTCTCCCATCACTCAAAATAATTGGGTTTTTTCCTTGCTTAGTGGAACAGGGAACGAGAAGGGAAGGGTGCCTCAGTAGTCCAGTGATGCTTATTTGTTTTTGGTGACCGTGGAGTTGCAGTCAGACTTTCAAGAGTAATGCAAATGGTGGGGAAAAACACCAGTTGGAGGTACATGCCTAGGGGGAGGGCTTTATGTGAAGAGAATACATTTTTTGGAAGTGGATCTAGGTGATGCATTTCTGTGCCTCTGCAGAGGGTTGTTACTTTGTGTAGGTAATTTATGTGTGCCCACACAGGTCAGGTTACAGGATTGGGAGGCCTAAATTTTAATTACCTTAGAATCTTTTCATTGTTGAATAAAGAGGGAAAATGGAGCTGGATAATGAAAATCTTAACTTCTTACTAGTAGCAGCCATGTCTGGTTACACTGAAGAGGTGGAGGCATAAATCTCAGTGGAAGCACGTAGTTAGAAAACACTGGGGCGTGCTTCTCTAGTCAGCTATTTCTGGTACGTTGCTAATTTGCTTATTAAGTAATTGTTAAGGTTAGGGTAAATTGTATAGTTACTTGACTTAAAATAAGGTAGGGAAATAAACAGATTACATTGGTTGCCTCTTGAATATAAGTTAAAGTAACTTACTGAGAAGGAACAGAGGATTGTTTTCAGGTTTATTTTTAGAGTTTCTAAACTGTAGGACGTATTGGGAATACAGGTTGGTTGTCATGCTAGGCCTCATTAGCATAATGAAAAAACTGATACTGTGACAAAAACTTAAAATTCAGGTACTAAAATTACCTGCACAAATTGTGCCTGTACTGAAGACACTTTGCATGCTAGCACTGTTCCTGTCAGAGTCCACACACATCTTTATCCAGCATGCTTACAGTATGAAGGACATGAATCAAACAGACCATTTAGGATAAGAGACACTTAGGTATGTGTTTACACATGCTTTAGGGACTAGTTTGTGCATAAATATATAGGTGCACATATTCTAACCTGAGGTGCTTGCTTGCATATGTTGCATGCCTGCAGCTTTAGATGTATGTACTTGAAACTTCCAGTTAAATAGTTTAACTTTGAATTGGTAGCCACTAAGAAATTAATGCCAATAATATGTGTACACCTGAGTTAATTAATGCTAATAATGTCTCTTGGGAAAAAAAATATTCCATTTTATACACAGAACAACTGAGATGGTAACTGAGTGCTAAAGTTTATGCAGTGACTCAGTGCTCCATGGCTATGGAATTGGCTTCCAACCCTGTGCTTAGACTGGCTCAAAGTCCTGTTTCTGGTATGCGTGCAGCTTTGCCCTTCTTAGCTTGATCTAAGCAATGAATAATAGATGCTGATGATGATTGCTAATAAAGTTTTGATTGCCTATTATCAAGCTGTAATAATATGGTCGTGCTAAAGCAACTTGCTGTGTAATTGCTATTGTTCCCAATGGCATCACCATGTTGTTATTGCTTCACCACAGCAAAACAAACGGCATTATTTGATGTTAACTGCATTGTTAACTCCTTAGCATTGCATGCTGAACTCTAGGTAGGCCTGTTTTCAGGGATGTTGGAATATTTTGCCCCATGTTGCCAATAATGAATGCTAAAGGAAGAAACAGACTTCTCTGGCTGCTTACATGTGGTTGGATATCCTAGCTGAACATCCTGGGATTCCTTACTCCAAACGCAGCCTGAAGAGGGAGTAAAGTCACAGCGCTTTGCAAGGAAGTTGTGAGTCCAGGTCAGTGGCTGGGCAGCTGGAGATGAGAGCAATTGGGTGAGCCTCACGGACAGCATGAGACTTGGCACACCTCAGGGAGTCGGGAAAATGCTCTCTTTGGTGGCACGGCTGTTTCTGTCTGCACCACACAATGCCACTTAGACCTGGTTGTACAAGTCCACTGGCCATGAGTAGTGATCAATGCTCAGTGACCACATGGTGCTTTGGGCATGCCTACACTAAGGTTAAAATCCAGCCTACAAAGAGCAGGAGATTCTTTTAAACTGTAGGCAGTGAACAACATATATCAGGAAAGTAAAATTTCCAGACTCTGTGTGGCTCATAGAGTGCGAGAGAATTAGTATGGACATTTGTTTCCAAACTCTTTGGACTTGTAGGTGAAACTCATTTCACCTGTTTCCTGAAATTAATTTAAAAAGCAAACAAAAAAAACCCCCAATATAGAGTCTCGTGCCCCAGTGAAATTCTTTTTGGATGTGAAGTGCCGCTTAATAAGCAAGAAATAGTATTCTGTAGGAACTTGCACCTCCAGATGGTCTTATATTGTGGTTCTGCTTTGAAAAGTGACTTTGTAGAAATGGCCTCAAGGGATCGAGTTATTGAGTCTGTTATTTCCATATCAAATTTGCTCTTTTTCCAAGTAAAAACAAAAAAAGAAATGGCTTTCTAATTATTAGCCCAGGAAACTCAGCCTGGGATCTGATGTCTGGCTGTGCTTTCTCTGGCTAATGCATCAGCCTGAGTAATGCAGGTTCACAATCAAAATAGACTGCCCTCAATTATACCTGTGCAGCTCTTTTGTCCTCCTATTATATCCTTATTTATACCTGTTCCACTGTGAAAAGGTTTTGAGCAGTACTGTTGAAAAGGCAGTCCTACAATTAGAATTTTATTTCTCTTATTGAACAACAGATTTTTACGCTCTCTTTGATCATATTTCCATATTCACCTAATAGCATTACAAAGACTTTCATTATTTTTGCTGCAGTTTCTGTCTTGCTGATACTCTACAGTCCATCATTACGAGTTGAATTGTGCAGGAGAGTCTCTATTTTAAATTAATTTTGGAAATTTAAAATGGACTATAAAACCGTAGTTAGAAAGTGAATGTAGTGGATTTCAGCCTATCAGCAATGTTTTATTATGGGTGTCAGGTAAGAAAAAAACTTAAAAGACAAAGGAAATGAGAGGAACATATCTTGGCAGCCTTTGAATATGCAAGTTATTGAAGAGATGGTTATTGATGTTTTTAACAGACAGTGTTAAAAGTCTGCTGATGTTGCATTGTGCTTCTGTAGTGTGTGCTCCAGTGGGCACGTGACCCACCATACTCTTTCCTAAGACCAAGACCCATCACTTTGGCAATAACCTTGCTGTTACCTTGGTGCTGCACTCATCCTGTCACATGTTTTGACTGTAGCTTTTGGCCATTGAATAAAGGAACAAACTTTGTTCATGGATGTTGGGAACCATTCTCTGAGTTGTGCCCTGTGGACCCCTCTCAATAACATGTCTTTTAAATGCCTCTCCAGGACATGAGATGTAGCTTAAGGAGGTGCTTTTATGTCGCTGTTACCATAAAGGCATTTTAAAAATATTTTGGTGTCTACTATGTATAAAGGTCTGAACTGGAAAAAATAAATCTCACAAGCAAGTAAAAGCTACCAAAGAAGTCTATCTAAAATTCTTTATTGAATGTCTGTTGCTCACAGATGAGAGCACTGTGTCATAGCTACTATTCCAAGTCTTCAGCAACTCGGAGTGGCGATGATGATTTTGAATGTTTACATGTTTCTAAACTAGTTTGTGAATACACAAAGAATGTATGACATATGGATTAAGATCCTGTTGGAAAGCTGTTGATTTATAGTTAGGAAAAGGCTCTTGTTTGCATCACACTTATGTTTATTGGAGCTGGTTGCAGTATGGCTGCTGAGCATGTTAAATATATCTTGGAGCATGGGAATGTTGCTACTTTACAGGTTGGTTTCTTTTTTAATTTTTTTTTTTTAATTTTAAAATCCTCTTTCTGGAAAAAGAGTGAAATCATTGTGAGATACAGCTTATAATGAGTCAATCAATTGATTAAGAAAGAGAATAATCTTTTCTTTTAAATGGTATAAGAATCTTGTCCCATCGTTTGAGTAACTTGAACCCAAATTGTAGAATTTCTGATTGCTTTAACTGGAACTGGCATTATAAACATTTTTTATAGGCACAGGCTGCATGGGAATCGTACCGTAACGCTGCATATGGGTTCTTGTTTCAAGTGGATTCCTTTTGGCAGGGACTGAGGGTAAGGGAACAAGCCATGTTTCCTACCCAAAACCCATCCAGGTTGGTAGCAATAGGAGGTTTAGGAAAGCTACTTCACTGGCATTTCCTCAGATCTGTCATGGTATCTTATTGCATAAGCCTCCCTACAAGAAATTA
The DNA here is from genome assembly GCA_011801015.1 of Ardeotis arabs. NCBI lineage: Eukaryota > Metazoa > Chordata > Aves > Otidiformes > Otididae > Ardeotis > Ardeotis arabs. The sequence continues at coordinate 12,965 of JAAGAY010073114.1, read as the reverse complement.
TCATCTTTCTTGCTAGCCTCAGCAGACAGGTTTAAGATGAGGAGTAGAGAAACAATGTCCTTCTGTGCATTAGTCTTCTGCGAGGTTTGTAATTTTGTGCATGTGTTGCTTTTGCCTTCCCTCCCAGCATAGAGGGACACTTACATTGGCACTGCCCACGATCCACTTTTATACAATCAAACTGAGAATTGCAACCTCGGAGCTTTTATTGTGGCATGATTCCTCTGTACTAAATTCATATAAAAACAGTTGAGCCATTAGTTTTTAGCTAACCAGAAGTACTTTGCTGCATTGTCATCCATTAACTCCCCCTGTCAGCAGGCCAGCACAGCAGGGAGGTGCGGGGCCGGTAACCTAGGGGCAGATGGAAAGACACCATATATATATTAGGCAATGTTTCCTTTGCCACTCTGCAAAATGGAATAAATAAGAAACTACAATCAAAGCAGCTGGTTTCACTGCTCATCACATTTTTGTGATGATGGATGAGATATAAAAACCTGAATAGGATACATTTTTAAAAACTGAAAAGGGCGAAGTCCATAGCTTACTGGAGCGTCTGGTAAAGTACATATGACATTGCAGTCAGCAGATAGTGATGCTGCTGGTTCCACCTTCAACCTACTGTGTGACCTTGTTTGAAGAACCTACCGTTCCTGGGCTTTGCTCTGCTTGGTCTTTCCCTGATTTATTTCTTTAAAATAGAAGTAATTTGGAGAACTGATTGTATGGGCACAGTGGAACCCCAGTTGGTGTTGGGGCTGTAATGCTGCATTCATACAAGTAATACGAAGGAGCTGTAAAGGTTAGGGATGTTTTGTATTTTGTGTCCTTAAAGGTTTTGGCCTGACTCTGAGAAGGACAGGAGAACATCAGAGAACACTGACATACCATGAGACCCATCCAAAAACATGCGTAGTCTTACTACAAGGCAACTAGTGATGAAGTGCCTTTTCTCAGCTGCTGTTTTGAAAATGCTCTTTTGCAACCCCCTGTTGCTTCTCTTACTGTTGGACACCTTGTGTCCCTGATGTGCTATGTGGCATGTGAGCAGCTTCACTTGCTTCTGTAGTGCATGTGATCTGCTCTCGTTTATCCCCTGCAAACTGGTTGCAAATTAATTTGGTTGTTGGGGCTGAATGAATGAACAGCTGCATAGTTAATTATGCAGAATGGTATAGAAAAATGTAGTGTTAGTGTTTTGTGCTCTTATTATCTCTGCAGTATGGAATATATTTTTCAGTGTGAAAATAACAAAGGCAATATTTGCCACATAACTTATTTATTAGGACCTTTGTATTGTTAGGCAGCTTTCTCTGCTTTAATTTGGAAGGGATTGGGACAATTAAAAACTCCACACAGAACAGTTTTAAAAATGTAAATATAATCCTATGTGCTGAAGAATTTGGGGGCATGGGTAGTTTACAAAAATGAAGCCCATCTTACAGTAAGATTTAAATGTCTTGATTCTTTTTGGTGTTCTGAAATATGGAAGGGTTAGTCAGGAATTTTTCCTTCCTCTCCCTTCCACGCATCGTTGAACAAGTGACTGACAAGTAATCAATTGAAGCTCTATTCCAGCTATTTTGGGGCAGGGTGTGTTACTGGTTTTCATTTGTTTTCATGTCATATTTTGCCCCTTCCTCTACTCCCCATTTTCCACTTTGGCATCCTTTCCTTCTATTGCATGTATGGAATGCAGTAAAGGATAGCAATTTATTTTACTTAAACAGATAGCTATTTTTGAGCTAGCCTTCAAAAAAGATATTTTGCTTTTTCACCAGTTTTCTCTCCTAGTGGCCTTTTCTTTCTATCTGTTGCCCTCCCTCTTTAATGGGGCTGGGTTTCTGTGTCCTCCAGGCCTGACTTCTCCAGGCCTGACTAAATAAGCTCCTTTTTGAATGAGGTATTAAGTGCCTACGAAAAGTTTTTGCATTTTCACCTAACATTTCAGCTCCAAGGCTGGCTTCTGAGGCTGTTCCAGAGCTGATGTCCTTCCATCATAGTTTAGCCCTGCCTGGGACCAAGTGATGCAGTTTTTCACTCACTCTTCCTCACCCACCGAGAGAACGGAGGAGGGAAAATATAACAAAAAAGTCGAGGTTTGAGATGAGGACAGGGAGAGATCGTTCAAGTTCCATTACGGGCAAAACCGACTTGACTTGGTGAAAACTATTTATTTATTATTATTATTAACAAAACCAAAGCAGGATAATGAGAAAGAGCACAAAAAAACCCCCACAACTTCCCCCCACCCCTCCCTTTTCCAGGGTTTAACTTCATTTCAAATTATCTCTACCCCCTTCCCTACCCTGAGTAGTCCAGGGGGGGAATAGGGAATGGGGCTTATGGGCAGTTCATCATATGTCATTTTCCACTGCTCTTTCTTCCTTAGCGGAAGAAGTCCTCACATTCCTCCCCTGCTCCAGCGTGGGGTCCCTCCCATGGGCCACAGCCTCCTTCAGGCATCCGCCTGCCCCGGCGTGGGGTCCTCCACAGGCTGCAGGTGGATCTCTGCTCCTCCATGGGCCTCCATGGGCTGCAGGGGGACAGCCGGCCTCACCATGGGCTGCAGGGGAATCTCTGCCTGGAGCAGCATTACTCCTCCCCCTCCTTCTGAACTGACCTTGGCATCTGCAGCCGTTCCTCTCACAAGAAATTCTTCACAGTCGGCTCAGGCAGACGCCTCTCAGGATCTCTTCACACCTCATCTCCTCTCCACTTCTTGCAGCCGGGCTGGGCTGAGTTGGGCCCAGTCAGCCGCCCGACGGGAGGCCAGAGAGTGAGGGCCACAAGGCCCACAGGACTCACGCCTCCCCCTCTCTACTTCTCCTTTGCTTCTTTTAAATTTTTTTTTATTTTCCCCTTCTTAATGATGTTATCACAGAAGCGTTATTACTGTCACCAACTGGCTCGGCCTTGGCCAGCAGCGGGTCCGCCCTAGGCCCGGCAGAGTCCATTGGACAAAGGGGAAACAACTTCTAGCAGCTTCTTGCAGAAGCTGCCACCATAGCCCCCACCACTACACAAAACCAGGACACCTTTTGATCGCAAGGCTTTTCCCTGGTAGTTGCTTCGACAGGCTGTAGATATTTCTGTGGCCTGTGAGCACATTTGATCCTAATTTTCTGTCATAGAATCTGAAGTGTGACTTCAATCTGAGAGGAGGGAAAACCCTGTTATCACCTATTTGTTAATTGCACCTCTTTGTGTTAGTTTATTTTTTTTCAAATCTAGTATGTACTTTCTTGGCCAAATAGATATAATTTTTCTTGAAGAGGGTACATGCAGTTCAAATTACCCCTTGATAAACAGACATTGCCGTATTGGTGAAATACAGACGCCTCTGAGCAAAAGCCAAGGAAACAAGTAAAGCAGACGTGCAGTAAAGCATGCTTTCTTAATATCAAAAAGACTAACAGTTCAGCTCAAAAGCATCTACATCATTCAAGTTTTTGTTATCCAGTCTTTCAAGCTTTTCCTTCTGGCAGGAGAGGCTATATGGTTGTGGTTTTTTTGTATGATTTAGATAGTTTTCTGTAATGCTGATCCGTCCTTAGGATGGATGGCTGTTGTGAAGGCTTCAGCATAAAATGTTAACACATGGCAGAGGAAATGACTTTAAATTTTACTCTCTTCCAAGAATTTGGAGACTTATCACTGTTTTATCTTAATTCTTACCATATGCTGTCCACTCCTTAGTTTTGTAATGTCTCTTTGGGCTAGAGTGTATATAGAAAAATATGATTTAAGAATAAAGTTGTGCTGTTCTGAAGTACACTGACTAGAGTTTCAGATTTCTCTCCCTTTACCCTGCCTCTAGGCAGTGTCTGTGCTGAATACTGATCTCTCAGGTTTCAGTAGTTTTTAGTTTGCTTTTTCTTCAGCCTGACATGTAAAATTAGAGAAATTGTAATATTTTACTTTTTAACCTCATTTAAAAATAATTGGAAGCAAAATATACATGTGATGGGGTTTTTGTATGTGTGATGATTTCATGCTTAAACTGCCAGTGCTATTTTGGTGCAATTTTCAGCTTAGTTCAGACTGCTCTGTGCTAATGGGAAGGATGCACCAGTAAATTATTATTTGTCCGTGCTGTGAAAGGGCAGTGCTTTCTGGCAAAGTGCAGAAGCCCAGAGTGAAAACTCTCACTCCTCAACTTTCCATATGCCCTCAGGTGAATATATGAATCTGTTGATGTTCCAGAGTGGAACGCGTCCAAGAAGTACATTTCAATAAAATTAAAGAGGGAAAGAAAGTTAATTATTTAAAGATTAGAAAAGTATGTTACAAGCATGCTGCATAAAGTACCCCAACTTTGTACCTATCACAGTGTTACCTTAATAGGTTACAGTTCAGGGAGACCTTGACTCCTTGCTTAAATATACATCGGGTACAACATCTCTCTACATGTACTGGTATGAGAAATGCAGAGTTGTTTTCGAAAACCTTCACACTGATAATTGGACATAGTTTCTTAAAAGGTATGTTAACATTTGTAAAGTACTTCAATAAGTAAATATGAGTAAATATTGTTCTCCTGTTAACTCAAAGTCTTGGTCTTCGTTCTTACAAATGGTTGAGTTCTTATAAAACTTTTTGGTATTTCATCTTGGGAATTTATAATCATTGATATTATTACAATAAACATTATTATTTCTTTTTTCTTTAGCATGTTTGGTAGGACTGGGAATAGGATGTAAATTTTCTGATTCCCAGTTGATGACTTACATGTCTGCTTTACTAGGAAGTTTCTTCTGTATTACCTGCATTCAGAGAATAATTTTGGATGTAAGGGAGTTCTGGTGGTCATCAATTACAACCCCTGCCCAAAGCAGGGCTCACTGTAGAAGTTAATCGCGTTGCTCATTGCCTCTTCCTGTCCAGTTCTGAAAATCTCCCAGGATGGACATCCTACAGCTTCACTGGGAAGCCTCTGCCCATGCTTTCCTGCTATCATTGCAAAGGGTTATATCAACTGGAATTTTCCATCTTGTGCTTGCCATCTGTCATCTTTTCACTGTGTACTTTGGTCCTCTCTTACTTATCACCTCCCTTTAGATACTGGAAGACTGAAATCAGATTCCTCATTAGTCTCTCTTCCCAGACTAACCAAACCCAGCTCCCTCAGCCGTTCCTTGTACATCATGTGTTCCAGTTCCCTCGCCATGTTAGTGACCTTCCACCAGGCTCGCTCCAGGTTGCTGATCTCTCTCTTCTATGAAGTGTCACAAAATTATTTTATCCCATTTGTAGAAGTGGGATGATCTGTCCTCTGCAGTTCCCTCTCTGCTGCGCTCCCCACATGGAATAGGCTGTACTTGGGTGAATGGTTTAGGATAGATCTTATTTATCTGGATATGAAAATAAGTGTGAAAATCCCTAAATGCCATTAACAGTGGAAATTCAGTTTTTGAAAAATTACTTAAGACACCCAAGTCACTTCATTACCTCTTGAAAAAGATAACATTGGTCTTGTTTAGATTGAACCTCTTAACCTGAGGACAGTGGAGATTCCAGCATTAACTTTCTGTCCTCGCTTTTGTTATGTACTGTGAATACTTAATAGGTTTTGATTTAGTTGCTAGTACATTATTTATGACATCTCTTGGCTGCAGCTACTGTAATCCACAAACCAAAGCCAAGCCTATTGTTTCTAGTCTTAGAGTTGTAGTTTGTTGTGGAGCAGCTCCCAGGTAATTAAGCAGGTTGTGCTGTAATTGGCTGTAACATGGGCTCTTCTAAATAAAGCATTAACCAGAGTGAATGATAGATTAAAGTATTTTTTTTTTCTTTTGAAGATTTGCCTACTGCAGGTAAACATTATTGTGGCTACAAACATTAGGAAGATTAATTTTGCCAGGAAGGGAAGGAGAATTACGCTCTAGTCTGCTTTCTTGCAGGTGGTGAAGAGAAGTGAATTACTATGTTACACATTACAAAGCAAGTGTCAGGATGACACTGATGCAGAGCCTAGACCAGACAGGGATTCTTCCAGTTTTTGTTTTGCTCCAGAGTGTGCTGCATATTCAATATTTAATTTTCCTTTGCCCCCTCTCTGTAAAATGCCAGTGCAAAGCAGCAGCTGTTGTTGCTGCCGGGCTCCCGGTGAGCTGGATTTCCCTGTCAGCAAGTCACAGTGTTTTTTACTATGAGAAAACAGTCACTCCAGAGGAACTGAACTGTGTGGTGTCACCCTTGGGGATAAGGTAACCTGCATGGCCCTCCACTTTCTCTCCTTGAAAACAAACTGTGTTTTAGGGCACAAATGCATGTGCCCTACTGGGTGACAAGGCAATAAATTGGCTTAATTGGTGTAAAGATTGTTAGTGCTTTTGGAAGTAGTGGGGCTGTAACAATTTGCACAGGTTATGAGTCAGGTCCCAAAACTAACAATATACTTCAACTGCAGTTTCTGCCAGTTGTGTATTTTTTAAGACAAACATTTGTAGAGTGCAGTGTTACTTATTGTGAAAGTAGTAAACATCTGTTCCCATTCTGTTTTCCCTCTGCTTGGTAGCCTCTGAGGAGACATTCCTTTGGTCACTAGGGTATCTGTTCCACAGATGAAGCCTTGCAGCAGAAAAGGGGTTAAACTTCAGCTTGACAGCAGGAATTTTCTCATCTTGACAGTTTGCACAGCAATTTTTTTTTGCATCACAAAGCATTTTCATCTAGGCAGAAACTGAGTGATCTTACCTTGGGGTGGGAGGATGGGAGGAAGGCAATGTCAATTGTACACAAGTTAGATTATTCTGAGTAAAAACTGTAGGCCTGAAAGGCCTTGGGCTTCCTCCATGCATCGGATGACAATTGTGTTGGTTTGGACATTAAAGTGGAGAGAACTGATGTGTTAGAACTAAGTTCTCAGCTTCCTGACCTATTCTTTGCTCTGTCACAAGCAAGGATCTTTGTTGAGCCTCATCCCTTTATCACTCATTTTGTCACTTAGTGTAATGGGCCAAAGATTTCAAGGAGGAACGCTGGAGGCCAGGTGGCTCTGGAGGAGATTCTTGGCTCCTGGTTTCCTTCTGTGTTTGATAGCAAATGGCAAGAGTCCCAGTGTTGAACCAAGTCCTTCTCCCCAAACCAGGCTTAACTCAATCCTGTCTAGGCAGCTGAATGGCAGCAAGATAGTGGGTTGCAGAAAGGCAGTAGATTCTACCTGTTCCAATTTGCTTACAATACCTGGCTTAGCTCTGTATTGAAAACAAGCAAATGGATAAGTCCTACCTTCAGTGTAAGTGTCCTTGAGTTGGTCACTGTATTTGTTCACATGAAAAATAAATTAATACAGTATTTCCATAAATGATAAGTAATTACTGATAACCCACCTGAGTTTCAGAGGAGGGATGTTCAATGCTTTCCAGTTACCATGTTTTTCCATCTGAGTATTCTGAGTGGTAGTTACCCAAAATTGTTATCATCTTTGAAATTAAAAGGTGAGAAGTTAATGAAAAAAAAACAACGCTTGATAAACAAATAAAATGTACTATTCATCAAGTTTTGGGTTTTAGTTATTGAGCACCCACAATTCTCAGGGTCTGGTAAGGATGACAACTGTTTTGTTTATGCAATAGAACAAGAAGTATCACCAAAAAGAAATTCAGAACTTGAACTGTTTTTTTTTTTTTTAATTTCCACTTTGTTTTCCACATCTTTACCAAAGTTCTGCTTAAGCTTTTTTCATTAGAAATTAATCTGGGAGTTTTTGAATTGATATATTCTGCTTCACTGATTCTTCACTGTATCGTATTCTGGGAATTTGCTATCTGTTTAAATTGAAGTTTCCTGATACTCATTCTCTGTTTGAGAGGGTGAGGGGAAAGCACTATGCAGTATCAATAAGGCACAGGTTAAATATATTAAAAACTAGTTAATTCACAGATCTTTGCAATTTAATTAACGTTGAGTAATTGTAACTGCCTGTAGTTCAGCAGTGATCAGTGTCAGCCTTGCTTCTAGTCAACGTTTTAACCACTTATTTGGCAGTAAATACATATTATTGCTGATTACAGTTATGAGTGACAAAAAAGAATTGACAGAGGTATGAGGACTGGACTGACAGAAGAGCTTTAATTTGGCCCATTAAAACCAAGTTTAGCTTAATGGAATGCTATTTATCTGGGAACAAGAAATGTGGGATATGATGTACAAAATATGTTGCCATATGGTGGAAAACTGTGATGATAGGGTCAGGTGGAGGTGACCTCCATGGTTGTGTCTTGGCTGATTATGAACTTCATGTAAACTGCACTGGTGAGCAGGGAGAGGAGCAGTGTCTTGCTTTCCATGCACGCTCCTGCGAGGGTGATGCTGAAATACATCAGGACATCCTGTCCGTACATCCAGACACATTTAGAAAAGTGGAAGAGAGTCACAGGGGCATTTGAAAGCTGGAGAAACTGGCCTGCTGTGAGAGACGCACAGAGTGCAGTCTTTCAGCTTATCAAAGGGAAGTGAAGGGCTCTTTAATCTGATGGTTACGTTTACAAGAAGACTTGATGTTAGCTGTGCTCAGCCCTAGGTGACCCTGGCTGTTGGCAGTAGGCTGCAGGGAAATGACAGCTGTGCCTGTCCGTTTGTTTTGTCTTTCTGATATCCCCTGTCTTATCTGTTTTGACCGAAAAAAATACCTTTTTGACTCCTTGCTCCTTAGCCAAACAGATTTCTCAGTAAACTATTATCTAGTAAGTTTCCTTAAAAAAGAAAGGGAAGCAGTAACTGCTCTGTTGGATGGGCATATTCGTTCCTTGATTGTTTTTGCGGGGGTGAGGTGTAGGGAAGGAAAACCAGAGAGTATTAAGAGGCAAGTAAGAAAATAACTACGCGTAAGAAGTCATCACTATCCTTTTTAAAAAGCTTTCTAACATTTTGACATGCCAAAAATGCTTTTAAAACAACATTAACTTAGTTTATAAATTTCATCTCACTTAAAAATTTACAGTACTTATTACCAATTGTGCATTGGAAGAGTTGGTACTCTCAGTCTGATTGCTCACAGCAAAGTTTTTCAAATGATCAGAAGCCCCACCAGCACTGATGCTGATTTATGTTCCTGTAGGCAGCTGCAGCAGAAGTACCGGGGAATTGATACAACTGTGGCTGTGAAATACGTTCTTCTCCTTGGTTGTGGATGATTCAGATCAGAGCTTTGGCCATTAGCACAACAATCGGTTTTATTTTCTTGTCTGTTTAGTTTCGTTGCTATTAGATATGAAACCTGAAACCTCATTAGTTGATCCTTTGAAAGTCCATGTGAAATAAGAATGTATCATCACCTCTTTGCATTAGAGAGACGGGAAGGAATCCAGACTCAAGTATGGGTGATGTTTGCTGGGAGCCTGTGTAACTAAGGTATCTTAGCAAAGTGCGACGTGTACAGACCATTTCTGTGCGCCTCCAGGTGCCTGTGCACTCTCAGGCTTTGGATTTCTTTCTGAGAGCAGAGGCAAGGATATGATTCCTGGTTTGTTTGCTTCTCATCCATGCATTCTGTCAGTTCGAATGGGCATATTTTCCCAAGAGAGCGTTCATTGAAAGGAAACAAGATATTTCAAATTGAAAGGTTATCAGCAAATGCTGCGTGAATGAAAATGTTCAATGAATGAATCTCCTGCGTGTCTTTCGTGTCACTGCTGCTTCTGGAAACAATCCCAAGAAAGAGATGAAACACCCAATGGCTTAGATTGGTAGCATTTAACAATTTGAAATACTCTAATTACTCATGTACTTGTTAGGAAAAAGAGAAGAGGTTGGTACTTGGAGGGAGAACAGATGACCTACGTGATTCAGAAACGCTATAAATTAGTAAATACAGATTTTTTTTTTAGGTTTAAATAGAGATGTTATGAAATGATGACAGCTTGGACGTGGGGCATTTCTGTGAGCAGAGATTGTATGTCTTCAGTAGATTTTAAGGGTCAATTTGCATAGCATCCACACTGGGTAAGCAGTCTTCTCTAATTTGAAAAGTTATTCAAGTTTTATTCTGAATTGCACTATAATATTTAGACAGGTTGAAAATTATTATAATTTAAAATAAATCATCAGGAAGGGGAAAAATAAATCAAGATTAATACTGTGTTGGAGGATATGGTTTTGAAAATCCCTACTATATTCCCTCCAAAACACCTTGTATACGCAGAGAATGCTTTAGGAGATTATTGTTTTAGGGAAATATTATTTTACATTTTTCCCTTTCTTACCATTCATTATTTTCCCTTTTTTTTCTATCAGGTGAGGAGGGAGGGAAGGTGAGAATAAATTCACTGAGTATGGTGACTGTCAGAGTGATGTAGTGCACAGCAATATTAGAGTCCTTCTCAGCTACACACTCCTTGTTTTCAGCCCTGTATTCTTTGAATTGGGACAAGGAGCCATTGGGTCCTTATGAGTCAACTGTGAGTATTTTCTCCTTTAGGAGAAAGGTAAGGAGGAAAAATAGGTTCTTCAAATAACATAACCTCCACTTAAATCCTGTGGAAGTTGTATTAAAAGGAGAATCACTCCCTGGAAAGCTTTTGCAATGTGAGAATTGAATTTAACAGGCTAAAATTTAACAGGCTTCCGTGATAATAATTGCACAGCTAAGGATGATGCAAATTTAATGTCTCTAATCAGATGAGGTGAAAGAAAGCAAACATTAGGTTTATGCTTTAATTTTTTATTTGCTCTACTGTTGATTCTTCTGTGCAAGAAGAAAAGTGTGTGGTGTTCTCATTGTATTTTTTTTTTCTTTTTTCTTTTCTTTTTAACCTAGAAAGCTTTGGAAAATATTAATCAAATTGAGCTCTGTCAAAAAAAATGAGGCTATTAATGAGTCAGGCTTCCCTCTCCAAAGTCGTGTGGACTCTCACTCAGTACCTCTTATTTCTCCGTGTGTCAGATTACAGAACTGGAATAGTTTTTACTAATTGGCCTAGTGCTGACATCAGACTTTCCTAACCTGAAGTGCCTCTCTAAATTGCTCTTGGAGACCTTTAAAAAATTGGAATACATATTTGCAATGTCCATTTCTCTAATACAAACACTTTTTAAAATGAGAAGACGCTGTCTGCAATTAATGGCTTAGTGATTTCATCCTTGAGTTCCTTTAGAACATTTGGATGAATACCATCTGTTTTGGGCAAATGAGGAGTGTTGATTTGTGTAAAGTGTCTTTCACTGACACTTTAATATGAGAGGTATCTTAATTCAGTGACAGCAAAGAAGAGCTCTGGTGTGGGAACCTTTCAGAGCAGCTCCAGGGTGAACAGAGATGTAAAGCATTGCTTTGCCTTCTGTTCTGGACTCATATCTGGATGCTCTTTTCTCACCTTGCTCATGCATTGGCTCCACAGATTGCTGTGGCAGACTCCACATCTCTTGGTAGGTTGACAGAAGATTTATTATTACAGTGTAAACTTTTCAATGTTGTGTTTCAAAGGTTTTTATTTTGGCCTATTGCATTATAGTGTTATCTTGCTGAGGGTTCCCCCCCCCACCCCGTTATCTTCAGCTGGACAAAAATCCAGCTTGTTAAAGTTTTCTTTCTTTCTTCAAGTAATATTTCTTTTTAATCATACCTCGTCTTTTTTTTTTTTTTTTTTTTTTTTCCCCTTTGGTCCACTTCAGGTAGTATGCACTTGCACTGAAATTCGATCTCTTGCCTTTAAAATGACATTTCTGATATTTTACCTATATCATTGCTTCTTTCAGCTTTTTTTTTTTTTTTTTTTTAACAAAGCTTTCTCCTCTTTGTGCAAGAATCCTGTTGAACCCACTCCCATTGTGGATGTTTTGGCTTCCTTGCTTACGCGCAGATGTTGAATCTGCGTCCACGCTGATCACGGCTGCAGAGTGACTCACTGACAGCCCTGCTGGGACCCGGTGAAGAGTTGCTTCCCCTCGAAGTTTCCTGGCGAGCTGCTCATGAAACAGAGTCTGAAAATTTGCTTTTGGCATCATGCCCCGATATAACATTTAAGCAATCTACGTGGGATCACTGAAATCTCATATTACTTCTGTGCTTCCTGATCTTTCAGTTGTTGAGTTCACGAAGCAAAGCGGAGTCACTGCTCCCATCCGGGCCAGCCCACTGTTGCTGTGCTAAATACTGCATTCCCAGCCCTGTGTAGGTCTGGACTTCCAGTCCACAGGAATTGTTTGTTACTTCATACATTTATTGGATTTAACTTTAAGCATTTCCTGATGGATAGTACCTTTGCTAGCTACTCTGTTTTTTCTGTACTCACCCCCAGAAGCCCCCTCAGTATTGAAGCAATCTACTCATTTCTTAGATATCTAACATTTGCGTAGAAGGATGTTTACTTACTTTATCCTCTGGTCTGATTTTCTATTTTTTCATGCTTGCTTAAATGGAACTTTCTTTTATCTGACTGCTTTTAATCATCTGCTCTTCTGAATTTGCGAATATTTCTCCTGTTCTTTGCTTAAGAATACAGTGTTTGCCACCCTTCTCAGAAAGATGCATTGTCCCAAACTGCATGTCCATCTATGCCTTTCAGCATTCTTTTTCTGTATGTCTTAATTTGCTTTCTTGTCATGTGGCTATCAATGTTATTGACTTCAAATCTACTAGTAAGTAGAAAGATGAGAAGAATAAATCTGCATTATTTTTTCTATTAAAAAAAAAAAAAGCAAGTGATGCTAAGTAGTATTACATACATTACAGGTTTTCATTTCAATATGTTTTGTGGAGTGCTTTTATTTTCTTTTTCCTATGACTGTGAGTTTACAACATTATTATTGGTAAATTTTTACAGAGATATCAAAAATGAGGCAGCACTGCAATTCTTTTTAGGGAAGAGGGTCCTTAACTCAAAAGGATTCCTGCTTTTCTCCCTCACTCCAGCGGCTTCCATGGGAAAATTCTCACTACGAGTGAGGAAGCCTTTGTAAAATCCTTGGCCATGTGTTTTGTGTACATTTGTCATCTGGCCTTTTTCTTTTTTCTTTTT
>JAAGAY010072885.1:1544-14976 GCA_011801015.1 Ardeotis arabs | reverse complement strand
TCATCGCCTGCAACCGCAAGGCCAAGACACCCCCCGAAAAAATCGCCAGCACCTACAGTGGCCACCACGGACCTGTCTACGCGCTGACCAGGAACCCTTTCTACCCCAAAGTCTTCCTGACGGTTGGCGACTGGACTGCTCGGATCTGGTCGGAGGAGATCAAGGAATCGTCAATTATGTGGACCAAGTAGGTGTCAGTGTGTGTTTGCCTGGCAAAAAAACCTTTCTTTTTGTGGAGGAGCGTGCTCGGGGCAGGTGACAAGTAGGGTCTGGTGCTGCACAGGCGGTAGCCATGGGGCCAGGGGGCTGGAGGTCCCCAGCCCATCCCCGCTGCGTCGGGTCTGCCGGCAGGAACCACCTCTCCTACCTGACGGACGGGTGCTGGAGCAGCGTGAGGCCGGCCGTCTTCTTCACCACCAGATCGGATGGGACCCTGGACGTCTGGGATTTCCTCTTCAAGCAGAAGGACCCCTCCCTCAGCCTGAAGGTTGGGTCCCGTGGAATTCCCACGCGGAATTGCCTCTGCCGGCTCATCCTGCCTGATGTGACGGTGGGGCATCTCGTCAGGGCTAAGTGCCACCACGCGCCCGCCCTCCCTCCCCAGGTCTGCAACGAGCCCCTCTCCAGCCTGCGTGTGCAGGACAACGGGCGCGTCGTTGGCTGCGGCTCGAAGCTGGGCACCGTCACGCTGCTGGAAATCTCCTCCGGGCTCTGCACGCTCCAGAGGAACGAGAAGGCCCTGGCCACCGCCGTACGTGCGCCTTGAGCCACCAGCCGCTGGGCCAGCTCACGCAGCAGAGCCCTCGGCGCCGCTGGCGGGTCGAGCCCCGTGCTGTGCCGGGGGGTCTCCTGCTCACCCCGCGCCCCTCACCCTAGATGTTCGAGCGGGAGACAAAGCGGGAGAAGATCCTGGAGTCTCGGCAGCGGGAGCTGCGGCTGAAGGAGCGCACCCGGTCGGAGGGCCAGGGGATGGAGCTGAAGGAGACGCCGGCGGAAAGTCCGCGGGAGGTGCTGAGCCGTACCCGCAGGGTGTTCTTCAAGACCATCGAAGCGGAGCTGCGGAGGAAGGGGCAGGCAAAGCCCCAGCGCCTGCCTGGCAAGGTACCGGGGCCGGGACGAGCCAAGGGCCGCAGCGGGGGCTCCCTGCCGCGGGGCGGGGGATAGGGGTCAACCTCTGCCTTTAAGGGTAAAGACCGTGAGGGAGAGGAGGCGTTGGCGCGGGGGGAAGAGAGCTGGCTGCCCTAGGACAAGGAAGAGGAGGATGCTGCCAAGGTCAGCGCGCTCCAGCTCCGCGTGCCTTTCCCCCTCCTTGCTCGCGTTGCGGTTCTGTGGCTCATGTGGGGTCAAGGCTGCTGTCCCCGAGCAGGGCTGAGCTCGTGGGGTCTCTGCCTCCGCGGGGTGGCAAGCAGAGGGCCCCCACAGCTCCCCGACCCCGCGCCTGCTCCCTCCGCAGGAGCCGTAGCCGCGGCAGGGCCGGTGGGTGGCACAGAAACCCTCCGTTGGTGGCAGATGTTCCCTGGCCCTCTGCCCTCTTGATTTTTTTTTTCTTCTGAGTGAATAAACAGGAGCTTTCCACCCCCCGTTTCCTGTTTTGTCGCAGCGGGGTTGAGCGGAGGGTGGGAAAGTCACGTCCTCTCGCTCTCCATCTCCTCTCCTTGGGCCAGGCCGCAGATGAAAGCCGGCTGCTGACGGCGGCAGCGGGACGTCCCACGGTGTGTCGCCAGCCTGAGGAGCAGGGCAGAGCAGGGCAGCTGGCGGCGGCAGCGGGGTCCCAGCTGCAGCACCGTGCCCCTTCCCGCTGGGAGGGTGATGCTGAGCAGAGCCCCCGCGCCCTCGACCTGCTGATTTCCCTGCGAGAGCAGCCTGCGGTGCCTGGGCCGGGGCTATCAGCGCTGGGTAAACACGGCGCAGCCGGTATCGCCGAGCAGCCGCCCCGCTGCTCACCCACGCGTCAATTATTAACGAGCTGCGGGTTGCGCTCGCCCCACGGCACAGCTGTTGGCAGAGGGATGGGGCCGCGGCTCGGGCAGCATCCAGCGTGCCGGGCTGGAGCTGAGCCCTCCCGGCAGGACCCTTCCCCAGGCTCCGCTCGGGGTGCAGAGGTGGGATGTGAGCTGAACGCTGCTGTGCCCCAGCACAGCCAGCTCCCGGGCAGGGAAGCGCTTCCCAAGGGACAGAAGGGAGCCGGGCACCAGCCTTGCAGCTCGGCCAAGCACCTCGTTAAGGGCCAGCTCGAATTGTCCCAATAACGAGAGGTGGAAAGGTGTTTCCCTGAGCCGTGCCCTGGCTGTGCCCCGGGCGGGACAGGCGCGTTGCCACCCGGCTCACAGCACCCCGACTGTGCCACAGGTGAGAGGGCACGGAGCGTGGTGGGAGCCGCACGTGGTGCCAGCCCAGGCCGTGTCCCTGCCTGGGGTCCCGCAGGCGACGGGCGCCGAGCGCCCACCCGGCTCGGGCCAGGAGGGCGTGCGGGCGCAGAGCTGTGAGCACCCCGCACCGCCATGGCAGGGGTCCCGCCGTGACACCCTCCCACTCCTGCCCCCCGTGGGGGACAGGTACGGGTGGGCATCCACCGCCCCCGTGTGCGCCTCAGCTGTCACGGCAGAGGGTAAGGGGTGTCCCCTCTCCGGCAGCACCCCGACCCCTGTGTTCAAGAAGACCCCGCACGCAAGGCAGCTGGGGAGCACAGTGGTGTCCATGCCACCTCCCGGCCGGGGCACAGTGAGCACGGCAGCGCCAAAATCCCTGGGTGGGGATGCTTGTGGGTGCCGTGTGTCCCAGCAGCGCGTGCCACGGGCCAGCCGGGGTGGCCCAACGCGCTGCAGAGCCACTCCCAGCATGCGGTACCAGTGGGGGCGTGGGCAGCCAGCACCCAGGGACCCCCCAAAGCCCTGCCTGGAGCAAAGCCCCTCTACGGCCAGCAGCCAGGTGAGTCCCCAACTGGGACAGGGCGCAGGGGCCATCGCCCCATCCCCATGCCCCAGCCCAGCACCCGGGGCGGCTGCTGAAGCCCCCCTTCGCCAGGGGCTGGGGTCCCGTCCCTGCCTCTCCCCACCAGCCCCAGAAAGGGCCAGCGCCCGCCGCTCGGCTGCGTCACTGGGAGCGGTGCCAGGGCCTCCGGCAGGGACGGGGGGGTCACCGGTACTGAGCCCAGCGTCTCACCGGATGGGGATCGGGTCTTGTGCCAAGCCCGCAGGCTGAGTGCCCATCCTGCCAGCCCCAGCACACCCGGGACAGGGTATGGGGACAGGAGACCCCCCAAAAACACCCCCACAGTCCCCACGCTCGTTTTCTGCTTTTATTCGGAAGCGGGGTGTGGGGTGCCCAGGTGGGGAAGGGGCAGCTGCTGGCCGTGAGTGGCCACGGTGCCCCCCAAGCCTCCTCTGCCGGGGGAGGCAGCCGGACCACCCGCCCCAGCCCGGGCACGCACCCGGCTCACGGCCCAGCCAGGGGTGCTGCCCCCAGGGTACCCGTCCCGGCATCCGGACCCAGAGCCGTGGCCCTGCTGCTGGGCACAGAGGGACCCCAGCACACGGGGGTGGCACCACGGGAGGGCTGGGCTGTCCCTGTCCCCATCCCCTCGCCTGCTGGGGTTCGTGAGCCCAAAATGGGGCTGCACATTTCGCCTCCTGCACCCCCTGCACGGGGCTGGGGTTTCCCAGCATCCCCTGTCTCAGCTTCCCGCAGGCACCCGGGGACAGCGATGGGGACGTGGCAGGGGTACAATTGGGGAGGGGTGGGCAGCAGAGGGCAGCCCTGGGACCCCCCCAGCACGGAAACCCCCGAGCAGGAGAACCAAGAGCGGGGCTGGGGCCAGCGTGGCTGCGGGACGCGGGTGTGCCCCCGTTACTTCTTTGCCTTGATGAGGGAGTGGTAGACGGGCTTGACGATGATGTGGAGGTGCAGGGAGTTGTCGATGAGGTACTCGGAGGTGCGCTTCTGCAGGTCGGCGTGCGCGAGGAAGTCGGCCGCCTCGTCCGAGCTCTGGTGGAAGCTGTACGCGTGCTTCACCAGGACGCGGCCCTGCTGCCGCACGCCCACCAGCACCGTCTTCTGGAAGGTGACGCCGGCAAAGTCGGGACTGCTCATGGCCGGGGTGATGACGAGCCGAGGGCGGCCGTCCTCGATGCGTGCCGGCTGCACGGCGCTCGAGACCGAGTCCGAGTAGACGGGGCGCAGGCTGACAGGCAGCCAGCGCGGCGAGAAGAGGACGTTCCAGGTCACCCGCTTACCGGCGTCGTGGCTGCTGGGACCCAGCTGGGTCTGGAAGCTGGTGCTGCGGTCGTCCCGCGCCGGGTTGTTGATGACCCACTGGGAGCCCCAGCTGGGTGCGAGGTAGTTGCGGGGCAGGAACATGCTGCAGTTGACGTCAAAATACTTGGCAAAGTGAAGGGGAGAGGCAGCGTGGAACTGGAAAGCCTGGAAGAGCAGGTCCTGCACCGCGGCGTAGTGCCGCGCCAGCACCGCTGACTGCGCCTGCAGCCGGAAGAGCTGGCTGGGCACGATCATGGGGTAGCGGATGGCGCGCAGCACCCGCTGGGCCACGGGATCCTCGGGCTGCCGGCGGCTCAGCCAGGCCTCCACGGCGGTGTAGAGCTCCAGCTCGCTGTGCAGCACCAGGTCGGAGCGCTCCAGCAGCAGCAGCAGCAGCTCCACGCTCACCGAGCCCCATTCAGCGCTGCCCAGCACGGCCGAGAGGTTCCAGGCCAGGAACTGGAGGCAGCTCTCCTGCAGCGCCGCGTCCCCGATGCGCACGGCGTAGTGGTACCAACCCACCACGTGGCCCTGGCTGGACTCGCTGGCCAGGTGGGTCCTCATGTAGTCGGCCACGCCGCGCTGCAGCCCCCACACCCGGTACTTGCTGGCCAGCTGGTGCAGGGGGATGGCTTGGTGCAGCAGGATGGAGACCCCCCCACAGTACAGGTACCTGGGGCGGAGCACGGGGCGGTGACATCGGTGTCCCCCCGATCCCCTTCCCAATCCACCCGGGCTCTGACAATGCCATCCCCAGGGAAATATCCTCCTTCCTTGGCTGCATCCCTCCAGGCATCCCCATCCCATGGGGTCCCTGTGGTCCCCAAGGGAGCATCCTCCCTCCTGGGCTGCATCCCTCCAGGCATCCCCATCCCATGGGGTCCCCATGGTCCCCAAGGGAGCATCCTCCTTCCTTGGCTGCATCCATCCAGGCATCTCCATCCCATGGGGTCCCTGTGGTCCCCAAGGGAGCATCCCCCCTCCCTTAGCTGCATCCCTCCCAGCATCCCAATCCCGCGGGGTCCCGGTGGTCCCCAGAGGAGCTGCGTCCCTCCCGATGTCCCCATCCCAGGAGGTCCCCACGTACCTGATAAACTTCTCAAAGAGCGCAGCAGTCTCGGGGGGCTCGTACAGGGTGACGACACTCTGGTTGCGCAGGAGGCTCTCAAAGACCTCACTCTGGAGGCTGAGCAGCAGCTGGTGGGTGTGGAAGACCTTGGCCTCGTCGGAGGCGGCCGTGCGCACCCGCAGCACCGAGTCGCTGCCGTTGCCGTTCTGCAGCAGCTCCTGCAGCCGCTGCAGCAGCGTCAGCGAGTGGTTGATGGTGGCCGCCGTGGTGTCGCCGCTAAGGTCGGCTTTCTGGGCTGCGGGGAGACGGGACCGGCATTGCACCCCAAGAACCGGGCGTGGGGTGCTGGGGCCCGGCTGTGGGGTGATGCGTGGTTAACGGGGGGCTGGGAAGCCTGGCTCTGTGCACATCCTCCCTCCGCTCCCCCCGGTGCCGAAGGGCCGGCTGGTGCCAAGGGGGTGTGGGGAGGACGAGGGGACGTGGGGACATTTGTGTCCTTGGGAGCCAAAAAACTGCTTTTCTGCAGCAGAAGGGGTGAGACCACCGTGTCCCAGGCTGGGACGTGCTGGGAAATGGCCCTGTGCCGGGCAGCCCTGGCTCGCAGCCCGGTCTGCCAGCCCCGCCGCAGACAGAGCGAGCCCTGGGCATTGCCCTGCACCCCCTGCGCCCCAAGCCGACACGGGGGGCACACGGGAGGCGGTGGGTGTGAGGACCAGGCACACTCTGCCCCCCACACCCGGGGATGGGGTCCCCACCATCTGAGCAGCCCAGGGACGCCGGCTGCCCCGGCATCACTGCGGGTCCCTGCCAGCACCCGGTGTGATCCCTGCTGCTCCGCTGACACCATGAACCGGCACCTCCTGCCCGGCCACGCTTCACTCCCGTCCTCCGGCTGCGCGTGCCAGCAGCCCTGCCTGGCCCTGGCTTGGGAACGCACCGGGGGCCACCGTCCCCTGTGTCTGTGTCCCCGCAGTGCCAGGCTGCCAGTGGGGACAGGGACCAAGACAGAAGGCACAGGGAGCCTTCCTCCCCCTCCTCCTCTCCCTCATGCCTGGCACAACTCCCACCTCCTGCCCAAGCATCCTTCCCCCAGGGTGAATTTGGCCCCATCTCTCTCAAATCCCGTCTTGCCGGCCGGCGATCCGGCAGATTCCCCTTCCCAGTGCCGGCTTAAGCCTGGGCTGAGCAGGGACGGGGAAGGGGCTCGGGATCCCCTCGCCCCGCGGTGCCGAACATCACTGCCCACAGCACGAAGCCCTCGCTGGATGTGCAGCCTGGCTCTGGCCGCCGGCACCTGGCGGGTGCTGCGGGGCACGGCACATCCAGGAGCCACATCCATCCCTCCCCGGGAACCCCGACGGCTGCCGGAGAGCCGCACTCAGCCTCCCACGGGCATCACCGGACACGGCACCGCAGCCGAGCCCCACCCCGGCACCCTGCGAGGGCAGCGGGACCCACGGCACAGGGGTCCCTCCACACCTCCCCCAGCCACGGCCACCCTTACCAGCTTGCACGGTGAGGAGGAGGAGGAGGAAGGCAGCGGCAGCGCAGCTCCAGCGGCGGGCGGCCACGGGCCGGGCGCCCGTCAGCCTGGCCATGGCTTCGCAAGCGCATCTGCCGGGTCTCGGCGCGGCACGGGCGCGCGGTGCTCGCCTGGCTCTTATGTAGGCCACGAGCCCTCCCAGCCCGCGCCGCCCGCACCGCCACATCGATTGGTGGAAACTGGGACCGGCCGTTACCAAGGGAACTGCTTCCAGCCCCCATCCATCCCACCCTGACCCCGGACCCCAGCCCCGCACCCCGGGTTGGTGTGAGGGGGTGCTCCGCTGAGCCCCAGCACGGCGTGGGGGCACCTCCATTTGCCAGCTGCTCTCGCCGGGCACCTCCGTGCCGTCCCACAGCCCCACGCCGTGCCGAGCCCCGCGCCGTGCCGAGCCCCACGCATGGCCGCAGCTCTTTGTGCAGCTGGGACGCGGCAGCGGGGTCTTTGCATTCAGGGCACAGCTCGGGGTGGCCTCCCGGCTCCCGCCGGCTCATGGCTATTCATGCCGGCAGCAGCCCATCACCATGGCATCCGGGCTGCCAGCAGGAACTGCCTGCCCTTTTCCCAGCCTTTGCAGCCAGGAGCGTTTGCTGGCACAGCCTGAGCGAGCGGGGTGGGAGTGGGGAGGGGGGTATCCGCACCCCACTTTTGGCCCCAGTGGCACCGCGGGGTGGGGAGCCAGGAGCAGGACCTCCCAACTGGGACACGGCTGGACCCCACGGGCAGCAGCAGCCCGGGTCACAGGGGCACGGCAGCCCCTCACCCACCGCCTGGGGTCCCCGTGAAGGTGGTGGGGGGCTGCCATGCCAGGTAGGAACCCCCCTGTCCCACAGCTCGGTGCCCCGTGGGCAGGAGCACCCAGCACCGCGCTCAGCCCTGGCACCGCCACCGAAGGTCACCTCGGGGTGCAGGAGGGCCCTGCAGGGGGGCAGCGCCTGGGCCCCCCCTTCCTGGGGACACGGCCGGGGAGATGCTGTGACCTTCAGCTCGTGGCAGCGCCGGAGCCGTGCAGCGGGACACCAACCGCTCTCGGTTATCGAGTATCTGTCCGGGCCGATGGGATCAGCGCCCGTGCCCGCGGGGTTGCAGCTCCCTGTTCAGCTGGCGCCCGTTTCACGCCCGCTCCCTCCCCAGGACCCGCGGAGGGACGCCGTGCTGCGGTGAGTGCACGGTTCACGGCGGTGGCCGGGGCTCTGTGCCGGGCATGGGGGCTCCGGCCGAGCAGGGGGTGCTCAGCCCATCTGCCCCTTTGCGTCAGCTCGCCCAGCCCTGGCACGGTGCCGCCCGCGCTGCCGCCGCGGCCGGGGGCTGCGTTTGCGCCGGCGAGGGCTTCTGAGGACAGGTTTGCTTTGGGCTCACGTGGGAGCCGGAGCTGGAGTGCCTGCATCCCCAAGGAGGATGAGGATGTGGGGCCAAGGAGCCCCACGCCCGGGCACAGCTGTGGCACAGGGAGCGCAAGCGAGGGGCCCAGTCTTAGACGGCAGGGTCTCCAGATGTTGAGCGTGGGCAGATGTTGCGGGGGTGGGGATCACCCATCTGGCCCCGACCACGGGTGGAGGGGCTGGGGAGAAGCTGCCCGGTCGCCCCCGTGCCGTGCTCCCCGGCCCCTCGCGGGGACCGGCAGGTGATGCCGTGCCTGGGCAGGCGATCCTGCGTCGCGGTCGAGGTGCGGGCTGGGGGACGAGGGGCCAGTTAACGGCTCATCGCATCCGCCAGCGCCTCATTTGACAACCCGCCCACAAAACAGCCCCCGCTTGCCGGGAGCGTGAGCCCACTGCCAGCCCAGGCTGTGCCCTGCAGCCCGGGGACCCTCGGGTCCCCCCTCGGGGGCACCAGCTGGCCGCGGGGCAGGGTGGCATGGGCTGTGGGCTCTGGGGGGACATGAGGGGCCGGTGCTGGGGGTCACCAGGGGACAGGGCATCCCTCCCTGTCTGTCCCAAAGGATGGGGCAGGCGCGGGAATGATGGACACGGGCTTTCGGGTGTAACGGGGGGTCCAAGCTGTCCCCGAGCATCCGGACCGCCAGCCTGGGGTGGGGACAAGCTCTCCCACGGTCACACGGGGCTGGCGCAGCCTTCGCAGGTGACCCCGGTGCTGACCCCCGTGGGTGCAGCGAGGGCTGGGGGCGCCCTCCTGCCCCCCCAGCCCAGCCCGCGGCTCTTCCCACGCCGTTCTCCCTCCACCCCGCGGCCCTCGCACCTCGGGAGGCTGCGCGATGCTGCGGGGGCCGGAGGGACACAGTCACCGGGGGGGGACACGGCCACCGGAGGGGACACGGCCACCGGCGGCTCTCCAGGCCCAGAGGAGGTGGCACTGCACGCCGGGCAGGTGGCACAGGGGCCACCGAGGTGAGAGCCCTGTCTCCCGCCGGGCTTGGGGAGTGGGACTCTGGTGGGGGGGGCCGGACCAAGACCCCCCCCCAGCAAAGCAAACGGGGTCAGGCTGCGGAAGGGTTAACGCGCTCCCGCGCAGGGGCAGCGGTCGATGCCCCAGTTCCTTGGGGGACATGAAGGACTGGCCTTGCCCCTGCTGATGAGCCAGATCTAATTTGCAGTTAATTGGCATCCCCCTGCGCATCTCCACACACACACACACCCTCCCCCGCCGCCCCGCTCCCCCCCGGCCCGGGCTGTGCTAAGGATCGGGCCCTTCCATCCCGGCCGGGCGCAGCGGCTGGAGCCCCCCCGGGGTCCCAGGACTCCCCTCCCACCGCGGGCACTGCTGGGGGGGGGCGGATCCACGGCTGGGAGGCCCGGAACGGGAGCCGTCGGGGGTCTGCGGTGACTGGGACTGGGCCCAGTTTGGGGTCCCTGTGGGGCCAGGGTCGGACTGGGACCGGAGCGGTGCCCAGTACTCCCCCCGCCGCGGGCTCAGGACCCCCCACGCACCCCGTACGCTCTTTCTCGGGCTCAGGACCCTTCCCTCACGGCCCCCCCCGGGCTCAGGACCACCCCCCCGCACCTCCCCTCGGACTCAGGACCCCCAGACTCCCCCGCACCCGCCTCCAGCACTGGGACCCTCGGGCTCGCGGGCCCCTCCCGCAACGCTAATTTGGACGGGGAGGGGGGGAAATTCTGTCCAATCAGAATGCAGCGCTCAGGTTTGGCCTTTCCATTCCTGGAGGACGCCTCTCTGATTGGACAAAGCCGAGTCCCCTCTAGCCAATAGCAGCGCAGGGGTCGGGAAGGGGGTGGTGCCGCCCGGCTTTATGAATGGGTCGGGCGCGGCGTGGGCCCGATCCGGGCGCGGCAGGACCGGAGCCGTGGCCGGGCTCCTCCGGCCCCGCTGCCTCATGCGGGCTGCTTGGGGACCCGGCAACGGACCCGGCTGGCAGCCGTGGAGATGGCCAAGACCCCCTGGGACCTCCTCCATAGGACCCCCCTCCTCCAGTATCCCTGGGACACGCCCCCCCCCGCCCCTTGGCACCTCTGGGTCCCTCTCCCTGGAATGCTCCCTCCTCCACCACCCTTGGGACCCACCCCACACACACACACCCCCCCATCCCTGGGAGCCCCTCCCTGGGACTCCCCCTAACCTTGTCACCCCTGGGTCCCAGCCCAGGCCAGGAGCCAGGGCCTCACCCCCCCCAGCAGCCACTCAAGAACATGGTGTTTTAATCCTTTTTTTTTTTTTGCCAGGGGGATAAACAGGGGACATCTATGGTAGCAGGGCCACCCTTTGCCGCGGGGACTGTCAGCCTGGTGTCTGCAGCGGGGCTGGATCCTGGCTCCTTTGTCCTGGAGCATCCCTGGGCAGCAGGCAGCTCCAAAACCTGCCATCGCAGGCAGACCCGGAGCAACCACGGGAGCCAGCCCACCGCGACCTGGCTGAGCCCCTGCCCAGGTGCCACCGGAGCCCTTGGCCCCCCTGGCGCTCCCGATCTCCCCTCACAGCCAGCCGGCAGCGGAAGGCGATGGTCCTGGGGCACAACAGCATGGCAGCGGTGTGGGGGCTGGAGCAGGAGAGGTCACCCTGCATGGTGGGCATCTTCCCCCGTCTTTACAGCATCCTGCTGGGGCTGCCAGGTGAGGGGCTGGGGCCAGGGGCCACCCAGGAGCATGGTGGGGACCAAGCTGTGCACCCCCAGCCCAGCCTCAGCTCCTGTCCCAGCCTGGAGGCTGTTGGGGATGAGGGGGAGAATCCTCAGGGACGGGGAAGGCAGCTGGCTCCCCACGCCCCCCCCGGCCGCACAGCCCAGCCGCGCGTGGCAGGTGCCGTGGCAGCAGGGACAGATGGTATTTGCGTTGCTTGGGCTGACACGCAGAAGAGATTAATCAGCTCGGCAAATCCCCACCGCACCGTGATATTTATAGCTCCCCACCCCAGCCGGGGCCTGGGGCCGCTCGCCCTGGGGGACCTCAGGGTGCTGTGGGGTGGGCGGCTCCCTGGGGTCTCACCATTGCACATCGCTCCCCTCCCTCCAGTGAACGTCCTGACCGCCGTGGCCCTGTCCTGCCTGGCCACAAGGACCAAGAAATCATCATACTGGTACCTGCTGGCCCTGACCACCTCTGACATCCTCACCCAGGTCTTCATCATCTTTGTGGGCTTCATCCTGCAGATGGCCATCCTGGCCCGGGCGGTGCCCAGTGCCTTCATCCTCACTGTCAACGTGCTGGAGTTCACGGCCAGCCATGCCTCCATCTGGGTCACCGTCCTGCTGACCATGGACCGCTACGTGGCCCTCTGCCACCCGCTGCGGTACCGCGCTGTCTCCTACCCGCAGCGCACCGTAAGATCATCGTGGCTGTCTTCGCCGTGGCTCTGGCCATGGGCGTCCCCTTCTACTGGTGGCTGGACCTGTGGTGTGACACCGACCCCCCCCACCGCCCTGGACATGGTGCTTAAGTGGGTGCACTGTGTCACCATCTACTTCTTGCCCTGCAGCATCTTCCTGGCCACCAACTCCATCATCATCGTCAAGCTGAAGCAGCGGAGGTGCTTGGGGGGTGGCTTGCCACACCTGAGCAAGACCATGGCCCTCCTCCTGGCCATCACCACCGTCTTTGTGGTGCTCTGGGCTCCCCGGACCATCATCATGATCTGCCACCTCTCCGTGGCCTCAGTCAAGAGGGACTGGCGCGTGCACTTGGCCTTGGACACCGCCAACATGGTGGCCATGCTCAACACCACCCCCGGGACGCGCAGCATTTGGCCCCTGGGGTGGCAGCGATGCGCCCGAGCTCGGCAGTGGGAGCCGCTGCCAACTCCGCGTGTGCCCACCCGGGCTGGGCTCCCCTCCAAGCCCACGGCCACGGGGCTGGCGGGGCTTCCGTGGGAGCGTGCCTGTGAGCTTGGCTGCTCTCCTGCTGCAGCTCCGGCCCCTGCTGACCCCCCTCACCGATGGACTCAGGGAGCCCAGCGGGCACGGCTGCCCTGCGGTGAGGGGAGGGGTCCAGTTATCCCGCCTGGGGACACCCGTGACATCCTGGGAGAGCCGCCCTGCAAGGCTGCACCCCTGGGTGCACCCTGGTCCGGGGGCACAGCGTGTCCCACCGGCTGCAGGAGGGGGAGGGGGTCCGTGATGCACCCCATGTCGAGTGCACCCAGCATCAGTGCTGCCCTCCCAGTTACACCAGTGCGACACCGGGCGAGTGGCCGTGCGGTGCCAGCCTGCCTGTCCCCAGCTGCTGCGAGAGGGCAGGGACAGGACGCCCTGCGGAGCTGGCACAGCCCGTGGGCAGGGAGCTGGCACCCCCGGCACCCCGCACCAGCCCTGCCCACCCGCTCCCCACCCTAATTCCCCCGTAAGGTCCTTAGTGTAATCCCCCCGTCAGACCAGCCTTTCCCCTCTGATTCCCCGCAGACCAGGCAGCGCAGCACCCAGGGGTGCCCTGGGGGCCAAGGGCTCAGCCAGCCCCAGGCGATTTGGGGCACAGAGACCCCCCTGCCCACCCAGCTGTGCCCAGGGTGGGATGGGGCTCAGCGCTCGCCCCGGTGCTTGTGGGATGAGTCCCGATTCCCAGGGACGTGGGGCTGACCCGCTCCAGCATGCAGCTGCCTGCCCGTGACGCACCCGGGGCCCCGCAGCCGGATCGGACCCCGCTGGCGATGCCGCCCTACGCCGGGCGGGATCCGGCTCTGCCCGTGCTCCCGGTGACAGGGTTAAACCCGGTCCGGTGGCGCGGGTGGTACCTGGGAGGTGCTCGCTCCATTAATTCTGGCATGTGAGGAGAGCAGGACTGGGACAGATTAGATATTAACCCGGCCAGCGCCTCCCGCCCAGCAGGCACCCGTCCCGGGGGGCTTCCAGGGCCGGATCCCACCCCGCGGCCGGAGGGGCCACGGGGCAGGGGGGCTCTGCCGGCACAGGCGGCGTTTGGCAGGAGCCGTGGCCCCGCTTGCGGCAGGCTGAGACTGCCGCCGGCCCCCGCCTCGCCAAGCGACGCTTATTTACTTGGAGAGGGAGCTGGAAATGTGCTGACCGCGTCCACCGGCGCGAGGGGCTCCGCTCCGGGCAGAACCGGCTGGTGTGGAATCCGGCGGCGGGGAGGCAGCTGGGAGGGCAAGCGGGGCTCCCCCCGGCCCCAGCTACGGCTCTCGCCTTCCCCAGGCGAGCCACCACA